>JAACNH010000010.1:3357239-3418948 GCA_019447015.1 Hymenochirus boettgeri | reverse complement strand
ACCCACCTAAAATATGAATGGAGCCCTAATTCCTGGTGGACCCGCGGTCTAATATTCCGTCAGGGCCCCAACACCCCCAGTCAGACACTTCTTGGTACTGTAGCAATTAATACTCTACAAAAAAGGAACCAATGATTGTGGCCCTGACGGTTTGGTGCCTGACCAGTAGGAGCGACTCTGCAAGGCCTGTTGGGGGGTCGCCGACAAACTCGTTGTGGATCAAGGACAAGTTGGATCCCAGTGGAATGTTTTAGAAAAAAAGATTTTGCCAGTGCGGTGGGGAGCTCTTTTTGTGAAATTTCTGGTTGTGCTACAGTTCTGCGTCACGGAAGAAGAAAACAACAAGAGAAAAGTTTGCTGCATCTTCGGCTTAGTAGAATAGATTATCTGGAGGAGAGGTCTTCTAGATAGATTGAATCCTTTCCCAGGATCTTCTATTAGTTAGAGCAATTCATGTTTATTCCTTATTACGGTAACACTGCACAATGAGAACATACAAAATCCAATGATACTTTTGTACAAAGTTCTAAACTAGTAACCGCGCCTCTAGGGTCACTATTCCAGTTTATTACTTTTTCAACCCTTGGAGATTTCATTTTCTTGAATTTATATGACGAGTTTCCCCCAGTTGACTCCCTCTATGATTTCTGTTTAAAGATAACACCGACTAATAAAAAGCTATTTCTATATCTTTAAAGATAAGTTTATGATCGTTTACAAAGTTTCCCTCTAGCGAATTCAAACAAATTCGCCAACCTGATTATTCCCGTTAAGCAAATCTATTTATAAGGAACGAGTTTGGGATTTAATTCACCAGTGCATTGTGGGAGGATGACTAATGGAGGACAGATACTGTAAACTAATTGTGTCTTCTGTCTTTATAGGTCAGCAGCCAATCCTTGCATCGAACGAACCCTCTTTACAAAGCCATAATAATACATTATTCACTAAACTGCTGTTTCTCAAGATGCGAATTCATAAATTAATGTTTTTACATCTCTGGATAATGTGTATGTTAAGAAATGGAAAGAGTCTGAGGCTCGGGGAATCTCCGTCAGTGCGAGATAGTTTTATCATCTCAGTATAACTGCTGTTTCTTGACATCGCAGAATAATTCATATTATTTTTTTATCGCAAGTTGCATTATATTAATGACAAACTAGACCAAATAAAGGAAAACTGATTTAATAATAAAACTCAAAACCAAATAGAAAGCTGACAAAAATAGGGCTAATCCGTTATAATGCCTCTCCTCCTTCCTCTGCTCTCAAATGTTTTGCCTCCTCTTAAGCTCTATAAATCTTGCACATGCTCAATGAGGCAGCTCGGGGAAGATCATTCACCATTGGTTGGTGGTCTTAACTGTTAATCCATGGTGACAGCTGCTAAACTAGAGAGAACCGGATGGTAGAAAGAGAGAGAACCTCTGTAAGGCTTTCAGGTTAGTCTTACATCTCCCAGATTTTGAACAAGCTAATTTATTATACAAACATAAATCAATGCATTTTTGCCATTACCGAGCTGTCATTAGAATCCTAAGCAGATAAAGAAATATAGCAAGTGGCTCAGATCTGAAGGATCCTTGGTTTTCTCCATGGTATTGATCACGGACATGTAATTAATTCCCTGTCATTGATATGTAGATCTACGGATATATAAGGATTGAAAAGGAGAAGCTAATTGCAGGAATAAAGATTGAAAGGAGTTTCATGGCTGCAGGATTGGTAGGAGCTCATTGGCTTGCCAACATTGTAGGAGTCATGGTTGCGGTGGGAGTTGGTTCAGAATTGGTAGGAGCTCATTGGCTGCAGGATTGGTAGGGGCTCATTGGCTGCAGGATTGGTGAGGAGTATGGCTTCAGAATTGGTAGGAGTCATTGCTGAAGATTGGTAGGAGCTCATTGGCTGAAGGAATGGTAGGAGCTCCATTGGCTGCGGATTGGTAGGAGCTCATGTTCAGATTGGTAGAAGAGCTCATGGCTGCAGGATTGGCGGAGTCATGGCTTCAGAATTGGTAGGAGAACTCATTGGCTGCAGGATTGGTAGGAGCTCAATGGCTGCAGGAATGGTAGGAGCTCATTGGTGCAGGATTGGTAGAGCTCATGGGAGGTTGGTAAGCAGCCATTGGCTGCAGAGATTGGTAGGAGATCATTGGCTCAGAATTGGTAGGAACTCATTGGCTGCAGGATTGGCTAGGTGCTATTGGCTGCAGGATTGGTAAGAGCTCATTGGCGGCAGGATGGTTGGAGTATCATTGGCTGCGGATGGTAAGAGGCTCATTGGCTGCAGGATTGGTAGGAGCTCATTGGCTGCAGGAGGTAGAGCTCATTGGCCCTGCAGGATTGGTAGGAGCTCATTGGCTGCAGGATTGGTAAGAGTCATTGGCTGCAGGATTGGTAGGAGCTCATTGGCTCAGAATTGGTAGGAACATCATTGGCTGCAGGATTGGTAAGAGCTCATTGGCTGCAGGAATGGTAGGAGCCATTGGCCTGCAGGATTGTAAGAGCTCATTGGCTTCAGAATTGGTAGAGAACTCATTGGCGCAGGATTGGTTAAGAGCTATTGGCTGCAGGAATGGTAGGAGCTCATTGGCTGCAGGATTGGTAGGAACTCATGGGTTGCAGGATTGGAAGAGCTCATTGGCTGCAGGAGTGTGGTAGGAGCTGCATTCGGCTGCGAATTGGTAGGAGCTCATGGCTGCAGGATTGGTAGAGCTCATTGGCTGCAGGAATGGTAGGAGCTCATTGGCTGCAGGTGGTAGGAGCTATTGGCTTCAAATGGTAGGAGCTCATTGGCTGCAGGAGGATTGTAGAGCTCATGGCTGCAGAATTGGTAGGAGCTCATTGGCTGCAACATTGTAGGAGCTCATTGGTGCAGTATGGTAGGAGCTCATGGTCTTCAGAATTGGTAGGAGCTCACTGGCTGCAGGATTGGTAGGAGCTCATTGGCTGCAGGATTGGTAGAGGAGCCATTGGTCTTCAGAATTTGTATGGAGCTTTGGCTGAGGATTGGTAGGAGATCATGACTGCAGGAATGGTGGAGCTCAGTGGCTGCAAAATTGGTAGGAGCTCATTGGTTGCGGAGGATTGGTAGGAGCTCATGGCTTCAGAATTGGTAGGAGCTCATTGGCTGCAGGATTGTGTAGGAGCTCATTGGCTGCAGGAATGGTAGGAGCCATTGGCTGCAGGATGGTAGGAGCTCATTGGCTTCAGAATTGGTAGGAATCATTGGTGCAGGATTGTAGAAGCTCATTGGGCTGCAACATTGGTAGGAGCTCATTGGCTTCGAATTGGTAGGAGCTCATTGGCTGCAGGATTGGTTAGGAGCTCTTGGCTGAGGATTGGTAGGAGCTCATGGCTGCAGGATTGTAAGGCTCATGTGGCTTCAGAATTGGTAGGAGCTCATGGCTGCAGGATTGGTAGGAGCTCATTGGCTGCAACATTGGTAGGAGCTCATTGGCTGCAGGATTGGTAGGAGCTCATTGCTGCAGCATTGGTAGAGCTCATTGGCTGGCAGGATTGGTAGGAGCTCATTGGCTGCAGGATTGGTAGGAGCTTATGGCTGCAGGATTGGTAAGGCTCATTGGCTGCAGGATTGGTAGGAGATATTGGCTCAGAATTAGGTAGGAGCTCATTGGCTGCAGGATGGTAAGAGCTCATTGGCTGCAGGATTGGTAAGAGCTAATGGCTGCAGGATTGGTAGGAGCTCATTGGTGCAGCATTGGTAGGAACTCATTGGTGCGGATTGGTAGGTGCTCATGGCTGCAGAATTGATTATCTAGTTTTTTTTTAGTCTTACAAATCTGTGATTGTAGGTTCTGTTCTGCTTCTATGCAGTGGGCCACCATCAATGGTAGGCGAGGAAAATCCAGCTGCAATAAAACTGTTTGCATTGATTTGCCCTTTAACAATACTGGTTTAGTTGGGATTTCAGGGGTTAAATAAAACTTTATAATTAAAATAACTTGTGAAAATTAGGGCTAAAATGTGCTCAAGTGATTTATAGCCCCTCCACCAATGACATGAAATATTTGAATTAATATAATAAATGGGAAGTCGATGTGTAAAATTCGACTGCGGATAGATAAATTAATATGTACAGCATTACAGAACAAGATTTGCTTCGCATCAACCAATAGGGAGCTTTTTTAATGCCTGCTCTTTGCTTAAAGAGTTAACTTTAGACAATGTACTCAAAGGTATGGTTGTTTGCTCCACCCCTCTGTGTGGCCCAGGGCCTAACCCAGACTGGGGGGTGGAGCTTGTCCTTTCCCTTTTTCCAAATTGCCTAATTTCTTGCTGATTTATACCATCCCTTATTAATTATAATGTATTTATTGACATTGTTCACTAACGTGCGAGGTCCGTAAAATAAATGTAATTTAGCATTATTTCGATTGCGTTTTCTGTGCCGCGTGTTGTTTCATCGCAGGCATCTGGACAGAAGCAGAAAAACCCAAGAGGCGTTTATCAAACTAGGGAAACATTCGCTTAATGATACGACCTCCAGGCAGTCACGTTAGGGGTGCTAGTGATGAATGTGAATGATTGCGCAGAGCGAGGTGTGTGCGGGCGCAGAGGACCCACCGAGAAGGTGAGGGCGAATGACAAACACAGGGTCCAGGCAGCGACTGCAGTGATATTTTATGCGTTAATGCACAACGCTGGTAAAATCAGGCCAGATCATTTAACAGACAATCCGCTCCGCTTAAAAGCACGAGTACAGCTGGTGCCGGGAGGCAATTACTACATTAGTATTGTAATTAAAGGTATGTTGGCTCCCATGTCATCCAACACATCTCCCCCCAGCTGTTCAGGCAAGAGAGACAATATTTCTCTTTATGTTCTGCTGTGAGAGCAGAGACTGTTTGAAATAGTGATACATCAGGGGGTCTGTCCTGGGGGGGTTTGTAGGATAACACGATGCTCTGACTCAGAGACAAAAATAAAGATAAGCTCAGAGACTTCACATCCACATAGACTCACCGGCAATTAGAAGCCGATTGCAAGTGTAAGGAGATAGTAAAATGGGGTAATTAATTTGCTCCAGAGACGTCAGCCTTACTCAGATTCTATGCAAAAGACTTTTATTACCAGGAGTGGGTCCTCACATGTGTTGGAGGCAGGGTGTTGCTGAACTACCACTCTAGTGTAGTAGAATGCAATAAATGGCACCCATGGTTCTTGAACCTACAGTATCTTATTTATACAGAACAATATAATAAGGCATTTAATTAGCACAATAGAGGTGACATAGCATGGCACAGATATCACAAATAATCACAACCCAGAGGACCAGAAACAGGATAAATAACATCAGCTTGTAGTGCCACCCAGCTCTCAGGTCACTGTAGTGGAATCTCTACCCCTATGTCTGGCATATGTCCCTATTCTTGGGTTGTATACCCAGATCCTTTCTAAATCTCCTTGGTGGAGCTCAGGCCGCTCACTAGCTACCCTCCTCCTATCTATCACTCCTGAGTGATCTATAACAGAATCATCTCACATTAACAGGGCCTACCTTTTATTTATGTCCCAGCTCCTCTGGGGAAAATCCAAGGAAAGAGGCTGGAGCGAGTCTGCTTCCCTTTTTATACTTTTTTCACTTCTACTGGCCAAAATCCTGAACGCCAGAACAAAAAGACTAAAGGGTTAACTGTTTATCGTTCCCTACCCAAGGAACAAATGTTTATTTATTACATCAAGCTAAAATACATTTGGAACCAGTCTCTATAATTTCTTATTATGGACTAGTGTCTATCACACAGTAGAGAAATCCCGTCGGTTTTCTAAACATGTTACCTGCTGACTGACCTCTTTCTGACCTTGCTGAGCAGTGAGAAAAGTTAATTGCCGGATCAGAGAAAGTGGAAAGATACAGAAAAGCGTTTTTTTAAGTAAAATGACCACTTAACATTCTATTCTATTTATAAAACACAGAACTGACTTAATCACATCAAGTGGGAAATCCAGAAATAATAACAATTTGTTACATTTGCATCTGTACTAACAGCCAATCAGAGACCACGAAAGCACAGTTCCTTTTTGAATGAAATTCACACTGTAAGTTGCCATTGTTGTTGTGTCTAGTGGAAGAGATTTTTACACGCGTAATCAAATTGGGTGTTGGGAACAGCACTGTACTGTTTTAAGGTGCAATCAAAGCTGGCAGCAACTACACATGTCTGAGTGATAAATCCTAGGAGCTGAGCGTTTAATGATATCCTCAGAGATGGATCGCTCCCTGCAAGACAATCCATCTGTAAGGCGTCATTTAGATTGTTTTTAGGGCGGAGGCAAAACCTTTTAGCAATAAAATCATAACAACATAGCGCAGTTATCATCAGTTTATCATTGAAGCAGAGAATTAGAGTCACCTATAGCCTAGCTGGAATCACTGTTACCTTTAATCAGTCACCAATGGGTTTCAGTGTAGAATGGACAGGATGCGGGAGTTGCAGATGTAATGGTTGGTTATTGAGAGATATATTTTATAGTTAAATCTCCTCCTTCCCATAAAGCTCTACTGGGTGGGAAATTGTTCATTAAATCTATCTGAGAGATGTAGACTAACCTGAATTGATAGCCAATGTCATGTTACCCCTCTTTATGCGCTTAATGGTTTCCAGTGGTACAGTAACTGGGATCTGTGACACCAAACACACAGGCGAGACGCTATCAATGTCCTTTGCTATCCCAGATGTATCAAGGTGATTGTGTCTCTGTACATTGTCATTTAGACTTTAACCTACTGCTATTTCCTGTCATTATTATGGGCTTCAGGGGCAAGGGTGAGTGAGTGATGGTGAACAATTGCAGTCATATTTTATCGGGATTTCCGATGCACTCGGCACACCTCTTTTGGAACGGCCTTCATTTATAGGTGCAATGTCCAGCCCTCCACCTCAAGGGCAACAGCAATACGGCAAGCAATAGTTGGAGGGGCACACACTTTATTTCAGTGTTTTATGAGCAGAAAGCATTACAAAGTTCGGGGTATGACTTCCCCTTCCTCCTTGTAAACTGTATTATTATCAGTTATTACATGTATTTTAACCAGATATTATGATTAAGTATATTCCTTTCTGAAAAGGTTGCTGCCTCCTCCATCTGCTCAATGGCTTTTTAGCATGTGCAGCAGGTTTAACAGAGTTAAGCAAGTTCATTGTAGTCAATCATTGTTGTGATGTGAGCGTTACAGCCTTGATTGACAGCATGGAGGGAGGGGCCAGCTTAAAATTGCCAGAATGGGGACAATAATTATCCATAAATATCTATTTAGTAATGGCAGGTAATACTGTGCTGAAATATCAGTGGGGTTGGGGGCAGGTACTGACAAGTGAGCAGTCCTTGCTTAAAGGAGAACTTTACCTCCCATATCATTTTTACGAGGAACAGCAGACAAAGAAAACTGCTCCTGCCAGTCTTCCTGGATGCTCAGCTCTATCTTTAACACAGGAAGGCCCAGGGCACTAACTGGCAGATAAAAAAAACTGTACGTTGCTGGTGTCTTCAACAAAACAGTTTGGGAGGTAGGAATAATCAATCCAACCTTCCCTGTCCATTTACTTTGCATTTCTAAAAAGTACATTTTTTAGTATAGTTGTCCTTTAAGGGTAGAAATGCCCTTAAGTGTTTTCCCCATGAAATACAGTTTGGATTTGTAGGTCCATAGTCCCAAACTTCATTATCTTTCCACCTGAATTTCCATTTTAACCCTTCGTCCCCCTGAGGAACTGTAACACGGGGATCCACTCTGCCCCTTACCTCTCCTGGCGGTGGATGGTGAGGGTCTGTGTTGGTTATAAATAATTGGGTGTAGGATTGAATCCGTCACAATATTCAGGTTCGAACTGGATTTGACTTTGTGACTACAGCCAATACATTATAACCTGACAGGTCTATTGGTTCCAGCACAGGAGGTGTGAGTCCGTATTATTTTAGGATTACACTCGGCCCACATAGCTAGGGCTATAAATATAAATGAAATCTAACATGGCGGTAGGACAAGGACGATAAACCAGCACAGACACGACTAGTGTGACCTGGCTGGTTACCAAAATCCCCTTACAATTTACGTGTCCAATAATTCAGGCGCCGATCGACAGACATTTCAGTTGTAACGGTTTGGATATGTTCTTCAGCGGATGCGACTGTCCGTTTGTCTGAGTTGTATAGTCTCTATGGACCGCTGATGGTCGGTGGCGATGAACTGTAGGACACAGCTACTTGGCCGCGACGACAGTATGCCAGACCAGCCGGTCTTTGGCAGGATTGGCACACGTGTGACCCACTTTCCTATTGCAATATCCCAGAAAACAGCTTATCAGAAATGGGTATTAAAATAAGTCAAATCTTCACTTCCAGAAATCTCTTAAAGTTCTTTACTTGCCCTTTAGCACAGGAAGATAACAATGTAGTCTGACTTGAGAATTGATTCTCGCTGGGTAGTTAATACTGAGCATGTCAGAGCTCAAGGAGAGCTAAAAGAGGAGATGGTAACTTAAAGCACGGAAGTTTTTAAATGGCGAACTTATCATTTCTCTATCAGGAAGTCAAATCCATCTCACTCCATATCAGTTTGCCTACACTTTCTTTTTTCAATACAGCAATTGGCCCAATCCAGAATCCCCCCGTGTCAGTAAGTACAGGGATTGAGGCAGCTTAGACATTATGATAGAGAGGACAGTTTATTCATTGGAAGGGATTGGGTGGATTCCATCAGGTCCGGGTGCTTTGGGTACTTCTGTTTTTTGTTATGAATTTCGTTTTAAAACTCTTGACTTTGTTTAACTGGGACCATAGAGATGTCATGTTTTGTCTTTCTGTCTCTAAACTGGCAGTGGTTCCCTAATGATTTACTAACTCCGCACAAAGACCAGGTTATCTGTTGGGTTTTTATTGAACTGTTTTTCCAATTTATTCTTGAAATAATTTTCTTACATTTTTCTTCCTTTAAAGCGACATCCAATTTTCCCTTTAGATTTGTCTTTCTGAGACCATTAATGGAGACTTTCTGAACAGTCTCGGTCTCAATGTTGGTAATTCGTTATCTTTTATATTCCCAACCCCCAAATCCCCCCATATACTTGAACATGGTCACTATGATATATGAGGGCTGCACCCCAATCTGCATTATTATATATTTACCGAGCTCATTGGTAGCAACCGATACGTGTAGAAATGGCACACAATAAAGAAAAAGTATGTTTTGTAACATGACAGGGCACATCCCTTAATATATACACAAGCCCCCAAATCTGCAATGCATTTAAAGCTCTCACCATTACCACGACGCTGATAAACGAGCCCGGTTCTCCCCTCCCAGACCTTTTTGCATGTCAAAAGGGTTTGCCCTCCTTTTAAAGCTGTATGAGCTTGCCACATTGCAGGGCGGGCGATATGGGAAATATATTCAGTCATCGGCCACATGATGTCATGTGTCATGACCAGAAGTGACTGTGCTACCCGGAAGCAGAAACAACCGCATCGGAAGAGGTTAAGGCAAGAGCTGGAGGGAAATATTGCGTTTTGGCGGACAAATGCCCTATTTTTTTTATTTTTCACAAAATAGACGGAAGAAAGTGTATGAACAAACTCCCACGGCGAGCACCAGCCAACCGTGTGTCACCTTCGGTCTGTCTCTCCTCTCTTCTCCCAGGTGTACCAATGTGGTTGTAATTCTGTGGGCGTTGTCCAAGTACCTTACGGAAGCGATGGGTTTTCATGTTTTCCTGTTTCCCATTGACAGAGCGTCCAGTTGACATGTATTGTCCTTTGTGCTTGTTTCATGTCTCCCACTGATGCCAACTTTTACCCCTAGCGCACAAACTATATGCGGGATTACCTAATTTCTTATTGTTTAAAAAAGTATGCGGTGGTAATTTTGCCCCAACCTAATCAGAGGTAAGCTTTCAAGAATGTTAAATAGATCTGATTGGTTTTTTTTTTGGGGCAAAATTAGCAGCCATTTTTATTATTCCAACGTTTACACCCCCCTCCCATACACATACTCACACCTTTTAGGGCGGTACCCTAGGATATTCGGTCGCCCCACAATTTGCTATCCCCAATCTTATCTTACAAAGCGTAAACATTTTGCGCAACCCAATCCTTGCAAGCAATTTACAAACTTTTAACCGGCCCTGCGATATATAGCAGTTTGTGTACAATTGTCCCAGTGTGAGGAACATATCAGGTATATAGTATTAGTATAAGTGGTGGGCATATAACAATGATAAATATATAATATTTAACTCTGATAAGGAGGTAATACCCAGCTGGGAAAGTGCTTAAAGTATCCATATATTTTACGATTACAGTCTGTTAGTATTATGTCGTTTGATATTGTAAACAATTGGTGGCTCCGACCCTAACTATTTCTATTCATCAATCGGGATGGACAGATGGACTGTGGATTGGGGAATCGGAGTGCCTGGTGTGTTGTTTGCCGGTTCGTAATCGTACTATAGCGATGTTTATTCCAGCGATATCAGACATTAGGTACGACCCCAAATTAACTATTTACACGTGATAACCAACCAAAGCGTCGTTTTTTAAAGTGAACCAGTGTCGTTATTTATGCGTAACGCCAGTTTCATAAAGTGTCTATCAAACAAAACCCAGTGAGTTTAGGTGAGATGAATATCTAGGCAGACCAAACGAGATGTAGAAAGGTACTCTATATATTAAAATAAAATTGTACTGCTTTTTAAATTAACCGGAGCAGGCTAGCATTAGTAAGATTGTGGAAACCAGCAGATGCGACTTTTAAAGCCTCGTGATTATGAACCAATCGGAAGGGCCGGAGCAGGCAGCACCCCAAACCCCGTTAGGAAGCAGGAGGGAATAGACTTATTTTACCACATGGCTGTGCTAAAAGAGCTAAAAGTTAAACTCCATAATGCACGGCTAAGCACCAGTTCACAAAGACACTCAAAGACACTCGTGCAACCGTGCAAGTAGTTGCACCACTTTACGCCACATTTAAGGACCAGCGATATGTAGTCTTAGAGTAGCGCTGGAAGTAAAATCCTTTTGGGATGTACCCAGGTGCAAATCCAAGTGATTAAATACCGGAAGCCACAATTGGCCAGAGCAATTGGCCACTCTGTGGTAAATGAGGCCCAATTAGTAATATTCAGTGAGGTGCAATTCCGTCTGCTTAAGGGGTTAAATTAAGTGCAAACCCATGCTAACTGATGACTACAGGGGGTTAGCGGGTTCTTACTCATTTTGATAGCTCAGTTGCAAGCGATGTATAAATTAGAGATGTAATTTGCAAAGTTGTTTGCACAAAAAATGAAAAGCCTTTTCAAATGTGGCTTTAGGGCACTAGGCGATTGTGCCCGCAATTTTGCTAAAATGGAAAATCGCGGGAACGCAAAAATTTCCTGCGATTGCCGATGCGAATGCAATTGCGAGGCAGACCCACCTCTCTGTGTGATCTAGTTGCAGGGATTCACGCAGGGAAATATCTTTATTAACAGATCTGGGAACACCCACCTCTCATGTGGTCGTAGTTCAGGAGGACCACGCAGGGAAATTCTTTATTAACAAGACTCTGGGACAGCCACCTCTCTGTGTGCATCTAGTGCAGAGACTACCCGCGGGGAAATATCTTATTAACCAGATTGGGAACACCCACCTCTCTGGTGATCTAGTTCAGGAAACTCAACGAGGGAAATACTGTTATTACACAGATCTCGGGAAACACCCACCTCATGTGTGATCTAGTCTCCGAGCAGAACTCACGCAGGGGAATATCTTATTAACCAGATATGGGAACACTCCGCCTTCTCTGTGTGATCTAGTGCAGGAGACTCAGAAGGGAAATATTTTATTAACACAGATCTGGGAACCAACCAACTATCATGTGTGATCATAGTTCAGGAGATTGTCACGCGGGTGGAAATATCTTATTAACCAGATCTGGGAACACCCACCTTCTGTGTGATCTGTGCAGGGAGACTCACGCGGGGAAATTCTTTTATTAACCAGATTGGGAAACCCCCCTCTCTATGTGACTGAGTTCAGGGGGGAGACCTAGCAGGGAAATATCTTTATTAACCAGATCGGGAAACCACCCTCTCTGTGTGATCTAGTGCAGGAGACTCAAGCAGGGAAATACTATTTATTAACCATGATCTGGGAACAGCCCCACCTCTCTGTGTGATCTAGTGTAAGGAATCACGCATGGGAAATATCTTATTACCAAATTGGGGAACACCGCGCTTCTGTGTGATCTAGTGCCAGGAGCACACAGCGGGGAAGGAAAGATCTTATAACCAGATCGGGAACACCACCTCTCTGTTGTGACTATGGCAGGAGACTCCGCAGGGAAATCTTTATTACACAGATTGGGAACCACCCAACTCTCTGTGTGATCTCTAGTTCAGAAGACTCATGCGGAGAGAAATATCTTATTTACCGGATCTGTTAACACCCACCTCTCTTGTGTGATCTAGTTTAGGAGACTCATGCGAGGGAGAAATATCGTTATTAACCAAGATTGGGAGGGAAACACCCACTCTCTGTGTATCTAGTTCAGGAGACTCGCGCGGATACTTTGAACCAATCAGGGAACATCCGATCTTATTAGTTAGGGCTAAGGGGAACACTTCTAAATCTGGGAACCACTCCGCTTCTCGGTGTGATCTAGTGCAGGAGGACTCCCGCGGGGAAATATCTTTTATTAATCCAGATCTGGGAAACACCGCACTCGCTGTGTGATACTAGTTGAGGAGACTCCCACGCCCACCGGGAAACTATCTTATTAACCAAGTAATGGGAACACCAGCCTCTCTGTGTGATCTTAGTTCAGGAGACTCACGCAGGGAATATCTTATAACCCAGAGTATGTGGAACACCCGCCCTCTTGTGTGATTAGTAGCCTCCGAAATAGCTTTATTACCGAGGAACACCCACCCCTGGAGCAGGGATCTAGGGAACATATCTTATTAAACCAGATATGTGAACACCAGCTCTCTGTGTGATCTAGTGAGGAGACTCCACGCAGGGGGAAATATCCTTTATTAACCAGATATGGGAACACCCACCTCTCTGTGTGATCTAGTTCAGGAGACTCACGCAGGGAAATATCTTTATTAACCAGATATGTGAACACCCGCCTCTCTGTGTGATCTAGTGCAGGAGACTCACGCAGGGAAATATCTTTATTAACCAGATATGGGAACACCCACCTAAAATATTGAATGGAGCCCTTAATTCCTGGTGGACCCGCGGTCAATATTTCCGTCAGGGCCCCAACAACCCCCAGTCAGACACTTCTTGGTACTGTAGCAATTAATCTTCTACAAAAAGGAACCAATGATTGTGGCCCTGACTGTCTTGGTGCCTGACCAGTAGGAGCTGACTTGCAAGGCCTGTTGGGGTGCCGACAACTCGTTGTGGATCAAGGACAAGTTGGATCCCAGCTGGAATGTTTTAGAAAAAAAGATTTTGCCAGTGCGGTGGGGGAGCTCTTTTTGTGAAATTTCTGGTTGTGCTCCAGTTCTGCGTCGACGGAAGAAGAAAAAACAAGAGAAAAGTTTGCTGCATCTTCGGCTAGTAGAATAGATTATCTGGAGGAGAGGTCTTCTAGATAGATTGAATTCCTTCCCAGGATCTTCTATTAGTTAGAGCAATTCATGTTTATTCCTTATTACGGTACACTGCACAATGAGAACTACAAAATCCAATGATACTTTTGTCAAAGTTCTAAACTAGGTAACCGCGCCTCTAGGGTCACTATTCCAGTTTATTACTTTTTCAACCTTGGAGATTTCATTTTCTTGAATTTATATGACCGAGTTTCCCCCAGTTGACTCCCTCTATGATTTCTGTTTAAAGATAACACCGACTAATAACAAGCTATTTCTAATCTTTAAAGATAAGGTTTATGATCGTTTACAAAGTTTCCCTCTAGCGAATTCAAACAAATTCGCCAACCTGATTAATTCCCGTAAGCAAATCTATTTATAAGGAACGAGTTCTGGGATTTAAATTCACCCAGTGCAGTTGTGGAGGGATGACCTAAATGGAGACAGATACTGTAAACTACATTGTGTCTTCTGTCTTTATAGGTCAGCAGCCAATCCTGCATCGGAACGAACCCTCTTTACAAAGCCGATAATACATTATTTCACTAAACTGCTGTTTCTCAAGATGCGAATTCCATAAATTTAATGTTTTTACATCTCTGGATAATGTGTAGGTTAAGAAATGGAAAGAGTCTGAGGCTCGGGGAATTCTCAGTGCTAGAGATAGTTTTATCATCTCAGTTAACTGCTGTTTCTTGACATCGCAGAATAATTCATATTATTTTTTTATCGCAAGTTGCATTATATCTATGGCAAACTAGACCAAAATAAAGGAAAACTGATTTAATAATAAAACTCAAAACCAATATTAGAAAGCTGACAAAACATAGGGCTAATCCGTTATAATGCTCTCCTCCTTCCTCCTGCTCTCAAATGTTTGCCTCCTCTTAAGCTCTTAAACTTGCACATGCTCAAATGAGGCAGCTCGGGGAAGATCATTCAGCCATTGGTTGTGGTCTTAACTGTTACATCCATGGCTGACAGCTGCTAACTAGAAGAACCGGAGGTAGAAAGAGAGAGAACCTCTGTAAGCTTTTCAGGTTAGTCTTACATCTCCCAGATTTTGAACAAGCTAATTTATTATACAAACATAAATCAATGCATTTTTGCCATTACCGAGCTGTCATTAGAATCCTAAGCAGATAAAGAAATATAGCAAGTGGCTCAGATCTGAAGGATCCTTGGTTTTCTCCATGGTATTGATCCGTACATGTAATTAATTCCCTGTCATTGTATATGTAGATCTACAGGGATATAAGGATGAAAAGGAGAAGCTAATTGCATGGAATAAAGATTGAAAGGAGTTCATTGGCTGCAGGATTGGTAGGAGCTCATTGGTTGCAACATTGGTAGGAGTCATTGGTTGCAGGATTGGTAGGAGCTCATTGGCTTCAGAATTGGTAGGAGCTCATTGGCTGCAGGATTGGTAGGGAGCTCATTGGCTGCAGGATTGGTAGGAGGAGCTCATGGCTTCAGAATTGGTTAGGAGCTCCATTGCGCCGGCTGCAGGATGGTAGGCTAGGAGAGGGCTCATTGGCTGAAGAATGGTAGGAGCTCATTGGCTGCAGGATTGGTAGGAGCTCATTGGCTTCAGAATTGGTAAGAGCTCATTGGCTGCAGGATTGGTAGGAGCTCATTGGCTTCAGAATTGGTAGGAACTCATTGGCTGCAGGATTGGTAGGAGCTCATTGGCTGCAGGAATGGTAGGAGCTCATTGGCTGCAGGATTGGTAGAGCTCATTGGCTGCAGGATGGAATAAGCTCATTGGCTGCAGGATTGGTAGGAGCTCATTGGCTTCAGAATTGGTAGGAACTCATTGGCTGCAGGATTGGTAGGATGAGCTCATTGGCTGCGGATTGGTAAAGAGCTCATTGGCTGCAGGATTGGTAGACTCATTGGCTGCGATTGGTAGGAGCTCATTGGCTGCAGGATTGGTAGGAGCTCATTGGCTGCAGGAATGGTAGGAGCTCATTGGCTGCAGGATTGGTAGGAGCTCATTGGCTGCAGGATTGGTAAGAGCTCATTGGCTGCAGGATTGGTAGGAGCTCATTGGCTTCAGAATTGGTAGGAACTCATTGGCTGCAGGATTGGTAAGACTCATTGGCTGCAGAATGGTAGGAGCTCATTGGCTGCAGGATTGGTAGAGCTCATTGGCTTCAGAATTGTAGAACTCATTGGCTGCAGGATTGGTAAGAGCTCATTGGCTGCAGGAATGGTAGGAGCTCATTGGCTGCAGGATTGTAGTAACTCATTGGTTGCAGGATTGGTAAGAGCTCATTGGCTGCAGGAGTGGTAGGAGCTCATTGGCTGCAGGATTGGTAGGAGCTCATTGGCTGCAGGATTGGTAAGAGCTCATTGGCTGCAGGAATGGTAGGAGCTCATTGGCTGCAGGATTGGTAGGAGCTCATTGGCTTCAGAATTGGTAGGAGCTCATTGGCTGCAGGATTGGTAAGAGCTCATTGGCTGCAGAATTGGTAGGAGCTCATTGGCTGCAACATTGGTAGGAGCTCATTGGTTGCAGGATTGGTAGGAGCTCATTGGCTTCAGAATTGGTAGGAGCTCATTGGCTGCAGGATTGGTAGGAGCTCATTGGCTGCAGGATTGGTAGGAGCTCATTGGCTTCAGAATTGGTAGGAGCTCATTGGCTGCAGGATTGGTAGGAGCTCATTGACTGCAGGAATGGTAGGAGCTCATTGGCTGCAACATTGGTAGGAGCTCATTGGTTGCAGGATTGGTAGGAGCTCATTGGCTTCAGAATTGGTAGGAGCTCATTGGCTGCAGGATTGGTAGGAGCTCATTGGCTGCAGGAATGGTAGGAGCTCATTGGCTGCAGGATTGGTAGGAGCTCATTGGCTTCAGAATTGGTAGGAACTCATTGGCTGCAGGATTGGTAGAAGCTCATTGGCTGCAACATTGGTAGGACTCATTGGCTTCAAATTGGTAGAGCTCTTGGCTGCAGGATTGGTAGGAGCTCATTGGCTGCAGGATTGGTAGGAGCTCATTGGCTGCAGGATTGGTAAGAGCTCATTGGCTTCAGATTGGTAGAGCTCATTGGCTGCAGATTGGTAGGAGCTCATTGGCTCAAATTGGTAGAGCTCATTGGCTGCAGGATTGGTAGGAGCTCATTGGCTGCAGATTGGTAGGAGCTCATTGGCTGCAGGATTGGTAGGAGCTCATTGGCTGCAGGATGGTAGGAGCTCTTGGCTGCAGGATTGGTAGAGTCATTGGCTCAGGATTGTAGGAGCTCATTGGCTTCAGAATTGGTAGGAGCTCATTGGCTGCAGGATTGGTAAGAGCTCATTGGCTGCAGGATTGGTAAGAGCTCATTGGCTGCAGGATTGGTAGGAGCTCATTGGCTGCAGCATTGGTAGGAACTCATTGGCTGCAGGATTGGTAGGTGCTCATTGGCGCAGAATTGATTTATCTTAGTTTTTTTTTTATTAGTCTTACAAATCTGTGATTGTAGGTTCTGTTCTGCTTCTATGCAAGTGGGCCACCATCATGGTAGGCAGAAAATCCGCTGCAATAAAACTGTTTTAGCATTGATTTGCCCTTTAACAATACTGGTTAGTTGGGTATTTCAGGGGTTTAAATAAAATTTTTATGGTAAAATAACTTGTGAAAATTAGGGCTAATGTGCTCAAAGTGATTTATAGCCCCTCCACCAATGACATGAAATTTTTGAATTAATATAATAAATGGGAAGTCGATGTGTAAAATTCGACTGCGGATAGAATACATTAATATGTACAGCATTACAAAACAAGATTTGCTTCGCATCACCAATAGGGAGCTTTTTTAATGCCTGCTCTTTGCTTAAAGGTTAACTTGGACAATGTACTCAAAGGTATGGTTGTTGCTCCACCCCCTTTGTGGCCCGGGCCTAACCCAGACTGGTGGGGTGGAGCTTGTCCTTTCCATTTTTCCAAATTGCCTAATTTCTTGCTGATTTTATACCATCCCTTTATTTAATTATTAATGTATTTATTGACATTTGTTTCATAACGTGCGAGGTCTGTAAAATAAATGTAATTTAGCATTATTTTCGTATTGCGTTTTCTGTGCCGCGTGTGTTGTTTCACATCGCAGGCATCTGGACAGAAGCCAAAAACCCAGAGGCGTTTATCAAACTAGCGTGAAACATTCGCTTAATGTACGACCTCCAGGCAGTCACGTTAGGGGTGCTAAATGTGAATGATTGCGCAGAGCAGGTGTGTGCGGGCAGAGAGACCCACCGAGAAGGTGGAGGCGAATGACAAACACAGAGGTCCAGGCAGCGACTGCAAGTGATATTTTTTATAGCGTTAATGCACAACCGCTGGAAAAATCAGGCAGATCATTTACAGACAATCCGCTCCGCTAAAAGCCACAGTACAGCTGGTGCCCTGGGAGGGCAATTAACTAACATTAGTATTGATAATTAAACGTATGTTGGCTCCCATGTCATCCAACACATCTCCCCCAGCTGTTCCAGGCAGAGAGACAATACTTTCTTCTTTATGTTTCGGCTGTGAGAGCAGAGACTGTTTGAAATAGTGATACATCAGGGGGTCTGTCCTGGGGGTTTGTAGGATAACACGATGCTCTGACTCAGAGACAAAATAAAGATTAAGCTCAGAGACTTCACATCCACATAGACTCACCAGCAATTAGAACCGATTGCATTGTAAGGAGATAGTAAAATGGGGTAATAATTTGCTCCAGAGACTGTCAGCCTTACTCAGATTCTATGCACAGACTTTTATTTACCAGGAGTGGGTCCTCACATTGTTTGGAGGCAGGGTGTTGCTGAACTACCACTCTAGGTAGAATGCAATAAATGGCCACCATGGTTCTTGAACCTAAACAGTATCTTATTTATTAACAAACAATATTAATAAGGCTTGTAATTAGCACAATAGAGGTGACAGCATGGCACAGATATCACATAAATACTCACACCCAGAGGGACCAGAACCAGGATAAATAACATCAGCTTGTTAGGCCACCCAGCTCTCGGTCACTGTAGTGGAATCTTCTACCCCTATGTCTGGCACTGTCCCATTCTTGGGTGGTATACCCAATCCTTTCTAAATCTCCTTGTTGGAGCTCAGGCCGCTCACTAGCTACCCTACTCCTATCTATCACTCCTGGAGTGATCTATAACAGAATCTAATCTCACATTAACAGGGCCTACCTTTTATTTATGTCCCAGCCTCCTCTGGGGAAACTCCAAGTCCGAAAGAGGCTGAGCGCATTCTGCTTCCCTTTTTATACTTTTAACACTTCTACTGGCCAAATCCTGAACTGCCAGAACAAAAAGACTAAAGGTGTAACTAGTTTATCAGTTCCCTACCCAAGGAACAACAATGTTTTATTTTAGTTCACTAAAGCTAAAATACATTTGAACCAGTCTCTATAATTTCTTATTAATGGCTCATGTGTCTATCACACAGTAGAGAAATCCCGTCGGTTTTCTAACATTGTACCTGCTGACTGACCTCTTTCTCGACTTGCCTGAGCTGGAGAAAAGTTAATTCGCCGAGATCAGAGAAAGTGGAAAGATACAGAAAAGCGTTTAAGTAAAATGACCACTTAACATTCTATTCTATTTATAAAAAACAGAACTGACTGTAATCACATCAAGTGGGAAATCCAGAAATAATAACAATTTGTTACTTGCATCTGTACTAACAGCCATCAGAGACCAGAAAGCACAGTTCCTTTTTGAATGAAATTCACACTGTAAGTTGCCATTGTTGTGTCTATGGAAGAGATTTTATTACACCGCTAATCAAATTGGGTTTGGGAACAGCACCTGTACTTTTAAGGTGCAATCAGCGTGGCAGCACTTACACATGTTCTGAGTGATAAATCCCTAGGAGCTGAGCGTTTAATGATATCCTCAGAGATGGATCCTCCCTGCAAGACATCCATCATGTACGGCGTCATTTAGATTGTTTTAGGGCGACAGGCAACCCTTTTAGCAATAAAATTCATAACAACATAGCTGCAGTTATCATCAGTTATCATTGAAGCAGAATTGAGTTCACCTATAGCCTAGCTTGGAATCACTGTTACCTTTAATCAGTCACCAATGGGTATCAGTGTAGAACTGGACAGGATGCGGGAGTTGCAGATGTAATGGTTGGTTTATTGAGATATATTTTTATAGTTTAAATCTCCTTCTTCTCCATAAGCTCATTCTGGGTTGGGAAATTGTTCATTAAATCTATCTGAGAGATGTAAGACTAACCTGAATTGATAGCCAATGTCCTGTTACCCCTCTTTCTGCTTAATGGTTTCCAGTGGTACAGTAACTGGGATCTGTGACACCATAACACACAGAGCGAGACGCTATCAATGTCCTTTGCTATCCCAGATGTATCAAGGTGATTGTGTCTCCACTGTACATTGTCATTTAGACTTTAACCTACGTGCTATTTCCTGTCATTATTATGGGCTTCAGGGGCCAGGGTGAGTGAGTGATGGTGAACAATTGCAGTCATATTTTTATCGGGATTCCCGATGCACTCGCACACCTCTTTTGGAACGGCCTTCAATTTTATAGGTGCAATGCTCCCAGCCCTCCACCTCAAGGGCCACAGCAATACGGCAATGCAATAAGTTGGAGGGGCACACTACTTTATTTTCAGTGTTTTATTGAGCAGAAAGCACAAACGTTTCGGGGGATATGACTTCCCCCTTCCTCCTTGTAAACTGTTATTTTATCAGTTTATTACATGTATTTGTAACCAGATATTTTGATAAGTTATATTCCTTTCTGAAAGGGTGTCTGCCTCCTCCATCTGCTCAATGAGCTTTTTAGCATGTTGCAGCAGGTTTAACAGGTTAAAGCAAGTTCATTGTAGTCAATCATTGTTTGTGATGTGAGCAGTTACAGCCTTGATTGACAGCATGAGGGGGGGGCCAGCTTAAATTATGCCAGAATGGGGACAATAATTATCCATAAATATCTATTTAGTAATGCAGGTAATACTGTGGCTGAATATATCAGTTGGGGTTGGGGGCAGGTAACTGACAAGTGAGCAGTTCCTTGCTTTAAAGGAGAACTTTCTACCTCCCAATAATCATTTCTACGAGGACACAGCCAAAGAAAACTGCTCCTGCCAGTCTTCCTGGATGCTTCAGCTCTATCTTTAACACGGAAGGCCCAGGGCACTAACCTGGCAGATAAAAACTGTACGTGCTGGTGCTCTTCACAAAACAGTTTTGGGAGGTAGGAATAATCAATCCAACCTTCCTGTCCTATTTACTTTTGCATTTCTAAAAAGTACATTTTTATAGTATAGTTGTCCTTTAAGGGTAAAATGCCCTTTAAGTGTTTCCCCATGAAATACAGTTTGGATTTGTAGGTCCATAGTCCCAAAACCTCATTATCTTTCCACCTGAATTTCCATTTTAACCCTTCGTCCCCCTGAGAACTGTAACACGGGGATCCCACTCTGCCCCTTACCTCTCCTGGCGGGGAGGTGATGGGTCTGTGTTGGTTATAAATACATTGGGTGTGAGGATTGAATCCGTCACATATTCAGGTTCGAACTGGATTTGACTTTGTGATCTACATCCCAATACATTATAACCTGACAGGTCTATTGGTTCCAGCACAGGAGGTGGTGAGTCCTGTATTATTTCTAGTGATTTACACTCGGCCCACATAGCCAGGGCTATAATATAATAATGAAATCTAACAGGCGGTAGACAAGCGATAAACAGCACAGACCCGACTACGTGTTTACCTGGACTGTTACCAAAATCCCCTTTACAATTTACTGTGTCCTAATTCGAGCCCGATCGACAGACATTTCAGTGTACGGTTGGATAGTTCCTTCAGCTGGATGCGACTGTCCGTTTGTCTGAGTTGTATAGTCTCTATGGACCGCATGGTCGGTGGCGATGAACTGTAGGACACAGCTACTTTGGCCCGCGACGACAGTCCTGCCAGACCAGCCGGTCTTTGGCAGGATTGGCACACGTGTACCCACTATTCCTATTGCCAATATCCCAACAGCTTATCAGAAATGTGTATTAAAATAAGTCAAATCTTTCACTTCAGAAATCCTTAAAGTTACTTTCACTTGCCCTTTAGCACAGGAAATACAATGTAGCTGACTTGAGAATTTGATTCTCGCTGGGTAAGTTATACTGAGCATGTCAGAGCTCAAGGAGCTAAAAGAGGAAGATGTAACTTAAAAGCAGGAAGTTTAAATGGCTGAACTTATCATTTCTCTATCGGGAAGTCAATATCCATCTCACTCCATATTCATGTTTGCCTACACTTTCTGTTTTTCAATACAGCAATTGGCCCAATCCATGAATCCCCCCTGTTCAGTATTACAGGGTTGCAGGCAGCTTAGACATTAGATAGAGAGGACAAGTTTATTCATTGGAAATGGATTGGGTGGATTCCATCAGGTCGGGTGCTTTGGTACTTTCTGTTTTTTTGTTATGACATTTCGTTTTAAAACTCTTGACTTTGTTTAAACTGGGACCATTGAGATGTCATTTTTGTCTTTCTGTCTCTAACCTGGCAGTGGTTCCCTAATGATTTACTAACTCCGCACAAAGACCAGGTTATCTGTCGGGTTTAATTGAACTGTTTTCCAATTATTTTTGAAATAGATTTTCTTACATTTTTCTTCCTTTAAAGCGACATCCAATTTTCTCTCCCTTATTTGTCTTTCTGAGACCATTTAATGGAGACTTTCTGAACAGTCTCGGTCCTATGAATGTGGGTAATTTTCTGTCTTTATATTCCCAACCCCCAAATCCCCCCATATACTGTAACATGGTCACTATGATATATGAGGGCTGCACCCCAATCTGCATTATTATATATTACCAGCTCATTGGTAGCAACCGCATACTAGAAAATGGCACAATAAAGAAAAGTTATGTTTGTACATAACAGGGCACATCCCTTATAATATCTACCTCATTGGCTGCAGGATTGGTAGGAGCTCATTGGCTGCAGGATTGGTAAGAGCTCATTGGCTGCAGGATTGGTAGGAGCTCATTGGCTCAGAATTGGTAGAACTCATTGGCTGGCAGGATTGGTAGGAACTGGCATGGCTGCAGGAATGGTAGGATCTTCATTGGCTTCAGATTGGTTAGAGCTCATTGGCTGCAGATTGTAAGAGCTCATTGGCTGCATGATTGGGTAGGAATCTCATTGGCTTCAGAATTGGTAGTTGTGGACCTCATTGGCTGCATGATTGGTAGGTTGCTCATTGGCTGCAGGAAAAAAAAAAATTGGTACGAGCTCATTGGCTGTCAGATTTTAGGAGCTCATTGGCCTGGCAGGATTGGTAAGAGCTCCTGGCTTCAGGATGGTAGGAGCTCTTGGCTGCAGAATGGTAGGAGCTCATTGGCTGCAGGATTGGTAGGAGCTCATTGGCTTCAGGATTGGTAGAGCTCATTGCTGCAGGATTGGTGGAGCTCATTGGCTTCAGAATTGGTAGGACTCATTGGTGGCAGATTGGTAAGAGCTTCATGGCTGCAGGAATGGTAGGAGCTCCATTGGCTGCAGGGATTGGTAAGGCTCATTGGTCTTCAGAATTGGTAAGAAACTCATTGCTTCAGATTGGTAAGAGCTCATTGGTGCAGGAATGGTAGGAGCTCATTGGCTGCAGGATTGGTAGGAACTCATGGTTGCAGGATTGGTAGAGTCATTGCTGCAGGAGTGGTAGGAGCTCATTGCTGCAGGATTGGTAGGAGCTCATTGGCCTGCAGGATGGGTAAGAGCTCATTGCTGCAGGAATGGTCAAGGAGCTCATTGGCTGCAGGATTGGTAGGACTCATTGCTTCAGAATGGTAGGAGCTCAGTGCTGCAGGATGGTAAGAGCTCCTTGGCTGCAAGAATTGGTAGGAGCTCATGCTGGCAACCATTGTTTAGGAGCTCATTGGATTGCAGGATTGGTAGGAGCTCATTGGCTCAAATTGGTAGGCTCATTGGCTGCAGGATTGTAAGGAGGCTTCAGTGGCTGTCGGATTGGTAGGAGCTCATTGCTTCAGAATTGTAGGACTTCATTGCTGGCAGGAATTGGTAGAGCTCATTGACTGCAGGAATGGTAGGAGCTCATTGGCTTGCACCATTGGGTAGGAGCTCATGTGGTTGCGATTGGTAGGGAGCTCATTGGCTTCGAATTGGTAAGGAGCTCATTGGCTGCAGATTGGTAGGAGCCATTGGCTGCAGGAATGGTAGGAGCGCATTGGCTGCAGGTTGGTAGGATCTCTTGCTCAGATTGGTAGGAACTACTCATTGGCTGCAGGATTGGTAGAAGCTCATTGGGCTGCACATTTGTAGGAGCTCATTGGCCCCCCCTTTTTGTTCAGATTGGGTAGGGAGCTCATTGGTGCTGCAGGATGGTAGGAGCTCATTGGCTGCAGGATTGGTAGGATCTCATGGCTGCAGGATTGGTAAGTAGCTCATGGCTTCAGAATTGGGTATGATCTCATTGGCTGCAGTGATTGTAGGAGTCATGTGGCTTGCAACATTTGGTAGGAGCTCATTGGCTGCAGGATTGGTAGGAGGCTCATTGGCTGCAGCATTGGTAGGAGCTCATTTGCTGCAGGTTGGAGGAAGCTCATTGGCCTTCAGGATTTGTAGGATCTTCATTGCTGCAGGATTGGTAAAGACTCATTGGCTGCCGGATTGTTAGGAGCTCATTGCTTTTCAGAATTGGTATGAGAAGCTCATTGGCTGCAGGATGGTAAGAGCTCATTGGCTGGTCGGATTGGTAATAGCTCATTGTCTGGCAGGATTGTAGGAGCTCATTGGGCTTGTCGCATTTGGTAGGACTCATTGGCTGCAAGGATTGGTAGGTGCTCATTGGCTGCAGAATTATTTTTATCTTATTTTTTTTTATTAGTCTTACAAATCGTGATGTAAGTTCTGTCTGCTCTATGGGGCAAAAGTGAGGCCACCATCAATGGTAGGCAGAAATCCAGCTGGCAATAAAACGGTTTTAGCATTGATTTGCCCTTTACAATACTGGTTAGTTGGGGTCTTTCAGGGGTTAAATAAAATTTTTATGGTTAAATAACTTGTGAAAATTAGGGCTAAAATGTGCTCAAATGATTTTATAGCCCCTCCCCCAATGACATGAAATATTTTGAATATATAATAAATGTTAAGTCGATGTGTAAAATTCGGACTTTTTGCGGAATAGAATCCATTAATATGTAGCAAGCATTACAAGAACCAGATTTGCTTCGCTATCAACCAAAGGGAGCTTTTTTTTAATGCCTGCTCTTTGCTTAAATATTTTAAACTTTAGACACTGTACTCAAAGGTATGGTTGTTGCTCCACCCGCCCTTTGTGGCACAGGCCTAACCCAGACTGGTGGGTGGAGCTTGTCCTTTCCATTTTTTCCAAATTGCCTAATTTTCTTGGCTGATTTTATACCGGGATCCCTTTTTTTAATTATTAATGTTATTGATTGACATTTGTTTCAATAATAACGTGCGAGGATCTGTAAAATAAATGTAATTTAGCATTATTTTTTCGTTGCGTTTTTCCTGTGCCGCGTGTTGTTTCATCATCATCGCAGCATCTGGACGAAGCCAGAAAACACAGAGGCGTTTATTTATCCAACTAGCGTGAAACATTCGCTTAATGATCGACCTCCAGGCAGTCCGTTACGGGTGGTAAATGTGAATTGATGCGCAGAGCGGGGGTGTGCGGGCAGCGAGACCCACCGAGAAGGTGGGGCGGATGACAAACACAGAGGTCCCAGGCAGCGACTGCAGTGATATTTTTATAGCGTTAATGCACAACCGCTGGGATAAAATCAGTCAGATCATTTAACAGCCAATCCCCTCCGGCTAAAACCACAGTACAGCTGGTGCCGCTGGGAGGGCATTTACTAACATTAGTATGATAATACACGTATGTTGGCTCCCATGTCATCCAACACATCTCCCCCAGCGGTTTTTCCAGGCAGAGAGACAATACTTCTGTCTTCTTTATGTTTCTGGCTGTGAGAGCAGAACGGTTTGAATAGTGATACATCAGGGGTCTGTCCTGGGGGTTTGGTAGGATAACACATTGCTCTGACTCAGAGACAAATAAAGATTAAGCTCAGAGACTTCATCCTCCACATAGACTCACCAGGTCCATAAAATCCGATTGCAATTGTAAGGAGATAGTAAATGGGGTAATGAATTTGCTCCAGAGACTGTCCAGCCTTACTCGATTCTATGGCACAAGACGTTTATTACCAGGAGTGTCTCACATGTGTTGGAGCAGGGTGTTGCTGAACGACCACTCTAGTAGAATGCATAAATGGCCACCAGTGGTTCTTGAAACCTACACAGGATCTTCTTATTTATTAACATAACAATATTCTAAGGCTTGTATTAGCACAATAGAGGTGACATAGCATGGCACAGATATCACATTCAAGACTAATACTCCCAACCCAAGGGACAGGAAACAGGATGAACTAACAATCAGCTTTGTTAGTGCCACCGGACATCTCTCAGGTCACTGCGTGTAATCTTCTACCACTATGTCTGGCAACTATGTCCCTATTCTTGGGGTGTATACCCGATCCTTTCTAATCTCCTTGTTGGAGCTCAGGCGCTCACTACTACCACTCCTATCTATCACTCCGGCGGATCTATAACATAACTATCTCACATTACAGGGCCTACTTTTTTTATGGTCCCAGCCTCCTCTGGGGAACTTCCAAGTCGCGAAAGAGGCTGAGCGCATGTCTGCTTCCCGTTAGACGTTTTACACTTCTACTGCCAAATCCTGAACTGCCACGAAACAAAAGACGAAAGGGTAACTAGTTTTATCAGTTCCCTACCCAAGGACAACAATGTTTATTATTTAGTTACACTAAAGCTAAAATACATTTGACCAGTCTCTATATTTCTTATAATGCTCAATGTGTCTATCACACAGAGAGAAATCCGCGTCGGTTTTCCTAACATTGTACCTGCTGACTGACCTCTGCTGACTGCCTGAGCAGTGAGAAAATTAATTCGGCCAGATCATGAGAAAGGGAAGATACAAAAAGCCGTTTCAAAGTAAAATGAAACTCACTTAACTCTACTTCTATATATAAAACACAGAACTGACTGGAAATCACATCAAGTGGGGGAAATCCAGACATACTAAACCTTTGTTACATTTGCATCGGTACTACAGCAATCGAGACCATAAGCACCGTTTTCCTTTTGATGAAATTCCACATGTACGTTGCCATGTTGTGTCTAGTGGAAGAAGATTGTATTACAACCACAACACCGCTAATCAAATTGGGTTTGGGGACAGCCCTGTTACTGTTTAAGGTGTCAATCAGCTGGCAAGCAACTTACACATGTTCCTGATGATAAATCCCTAGGAGCCTGAGTCGTTTAATGATATCCCAGAGATGATCGCTCCCTGCAAGACATCTCCAATCATGTAAGGCCGTCATTTAGATTGTTTTAGGGCGACAGGCCAAATCCTTTACAATAAAATTGCATAACAACATACTGCAGTTATCATCAGTTATCATTGAAGCAGAGAATAGAGTTTCACCTATTTAAGGCCTAGCGTGGGAATCCACTTACCTGTAATGCAGTCACCAATGGGTATCAGTGTAGACGGGACAGGATGCGGGAGTTGCAGATGTATGGTTGGTTTATTGAGCTATATTTTATAGTTAAATCTCCTTCCTTCGCCATAACGCCTCATTACTGGGTGGAAATTGTTCCTTAAATCTCTATCTCTGAGAGATGTAAGACTAACCTGAATTGATAGCCATGTCTGTTACCCCTCTTTCTGCTTAATGGTTTCCAGTGGTACAGTAACTGGTATCTGTGACACATAACACACAGAGCGCGACGCTATCAATGTCTTTGCTATCCCAGATTTATCAGGTGATTGTGTCCTCACTGTACATTGTCATTTGTGAGACTTTACCTACGTTGCTATTTCCTGTCATTTATTATGGGCTTCAGGGGCAGGTGTGAGTGATGGTGAACAATTGCATCATATTTATATCGGGATTTTCCCGATGCACTCGGCCACAAACCTCTTTTGGAACGGCCTTCAATTTTATAGGTGCAATGCTCCCAGGCCCTCCAACCTAAGGGCCACAGCAATACGGCAATGCAAATAATTGGAGGGCACACTAACTTTATTTTCAGTGTTTTATTGAGCAAAAGCAACAACTTTTCGGGTGGATATGACGTTCCTCCCTTCCTCCTTGTAAACTGTTTATATTATCAAGTTTATTACATGTATTTGTAACCGATATTTATGATAATTATATTCCCTTTATGAAAGGTGTCTGCTCGCCTCCTCATCTGCTCAGATGAGCTTTTTAGCAGGTGCACAGGTTATACGGTTAAAGGCAAGTTCATTTTAGTCAATCATTGTTTGTGATATGAGCAGTTACGCCTTGATTGACAGCATGGGAGGAGGGCCCAGCTTTAATTGCCAGAATGGGGACAATATTATCGGCATAATATCTATTTAGTAATGCAGGTATACTGTGGCTGAATATATCAGTGGGGTTGGTGTCAGGTACCTGACAAGTGAGCAGTTCCGTGCTTTAAAAGGAGAACTTTCTACCTCCTCAATATCATTTCTACGAGGAGGCAGCAGCACAAAGAAAACTGCTCCTGCCAGTCTTCCTGGATGCTTCAGCTCTAACTCTTTAACAACAGAAGGCCCAGGGCACTAACCGGCAGATGAAAACTGTACGTGCTTTGGTGCCTTCAACACAACTTGGGAGGTACGGAATAATCAATCCAACCTTCCTGTCCTATTTACATTTGTCATTTCTAAAAAGTACATTTTTATCGTATAGTTGTCCTTTAAGGGTAAAATGCCCTTTAAAGTGTTTCCCCATGAAAATACATTTTGGATTTGTAGGTCCCATAGTCCCAAAACCTCATTATCTTTCCACCTGAATTTCATTTTAAAAAAACCCTTCGGTCCCGGCCTGAGAACTGTAACACGGGGATCCCACTCTGCTGGCTCTGCCCCTTAGCTCTCTGGCGGTGGAGGTGATGGGTCTGTGTTGGGTTATACATACATTGGGTGTGAGGATTGAATCCGTCACATATTCAGGTTCGAACTGATTGACTTTGTGATCTACATCCCAATACATTATAACCTGACAGGTCTATTGGTTCCAGCACAGGAGGTGGTAGTCCTGTATTATTTCTAGTGATTTACACCTCCACATAGCCATGCTATAAAATAATAATAAATCTAACACGGTAGACCAGGCGATAACAGCACAGACCGACTCGTGTTGACCTGGACTGTTACCGAAAACCCCTTTACAATTTACTGGTCCAATAATTCGGCCGACGCCAACATTTCAGTGTACGGTTGGATGTTCCTTCAGCTGGATCGCTGTCCGTTTGTCTGAGTTGTATAGTCTCTTATGGACCGCATGGTCGGTGGCGATGAACTGTAGGACACGCTACTTTGGCCGCGACGACAGTCCTGCCAGACCAGCCGGTCTTTGGCAGGAATTGGCCCACGTGTACCCACTTTCTATTGCCAATATCCCATAAACAGCTTATCAGAATGTGTATTAAAATAAGTCAAATCTTGCACTTCAAGAAATCCTTAAAGTTACTTTCACTTGCCCTTTTAGAGCACAGGACATACATGTAGCTGTACTTGAGAATTTGATTCTCGCTGGTTACAGTTAATCTGAAGTCATGTCAGAGCTCAGGAGCTAAAAGGAGATGGTAACTTAAAAGCAAGGAAGTTTAAATTGCTGAACTTATCATTTCTCTATCGGGAAGTCAAATATCCTCTCCACTCCATATTCAGTTTGCCTACACTTTCTGTTTTCAATACCAATTGGGGCCCATCCATGAATCCCCCCTGTTCAGTATTCCAGGGATTGCAGGCACTTAGACATTAGAATAGAGAGAACAAGTTAATTTCATTGGAATGGATTGGGTGATTCCATCAGGTCCGGGTGGCTTTGGTACTTTCTGTTTTTTTGTTATGACTTTCGTTTTAAACTCTTGACTTTGTTTAAACTGTGACCATTGAGATGTCATATTTTGGTCTTTCTGTACGCTAACCTGGCAGTGGTTCCCCTAATGATTTAACTAACTCCGCACTAAAGACCAAGTTTATCTGTCTGGGTTTAATTGAACTGTTTTCCCATTATTTCTTGAAATTAGATTTTCTACATTTTTCTTCCTTTAAAGCGACATCCAATTTTCTCCCTTTAATTTGTCTTTCTGAGACCATTTAAGGAGACTTTCTGAACAGTTGTCCTCCGTCTAATGAATGTTGGTAATTCTGTGGATCTTTTAGCTTCCCAACCCCAAATCCCCCCATATACTGTAACATTGTCACCTATGATATATGAGGTGGCGCACCCCAATTCATGTATTATATATTACCAGCTCATTGGTAGCAACCGCATACTGTAAATGGCACAATAAAGAAAAGTTATGTTTGTACATAACACAGGGCACATCCCTTTAATATAACACAGCCCCCAAATCTGCAATGCATTTAAAGCTCTCCCATTACCACTGACCTGATAAAACAGCCCGTGTCTCTCCTCCCCAACTTTTGGCATTTCAAAAAGGTTGCCACCTCCTTTAAGCTGGTGATGAGCTGCATGCCACATGTGCATAGGAGGCAGATTGGGAAATATATCAGTCATCGCCATGATGTCTTTGTCATGCCATAACTGACTGTTGTCTACCCTGAAGCAGAACACCGCGTCCTGCACATGAGGTTAGGCAAAGCTGGAAATCTTGCGTTTTGGCGACAAATGCCATTATTTTATTTATTTTTCAAAAAACATAGTAAGAAATGTAACAAACTCCCAGCAATGCAACAGCCAACCTGTGTCACTCTGTCTGTCTCCTCTCTTCTCTCCAGGTGTACCAATGCTGTTGTACTTTCCCCTGGGGCTTGTCAAGTACTTTACGAAGACGAATGGGTTTGTTCATTTTTCCTGTTTCCCATTGGACATGAGCAGTCAGTGCCATGTAATTGGTTTTCCCTTTTTTGCTTGTTTCATTTCTCTCCCACTGCTTCCACTTTTACCCCCATAACCCATACGCACACTTATTAATGGTGAATTACCTACTAGTTCTTATTGTTTAAAATGGTGCTAATGTTGGCCCCACCAATCAGATGTTGAAGCTTTCCAATGTTAACTAAGATTCGATTTGTTGGGGCAAAATAAGCGCCATTTTATTTATTCCACATTTCTTTTTTTCGTTACACCCCCCTCCCCATACACATACCACACTTTTATGGTGCGTTACCCCTAGATATTCTGGTCCGCCACAATTTGCTATTCGCCCCATCTTATCTCAAGTCCGTAAACATTTTGCGCACCATAATCCTTGCAAGCATTTACAAACATTTTTACCGGCCCCCCTGATTAATGCCTTTTTGTACAATTGTCCCAGCTGTGAGGAACATATCAGTATATAGTATATATTATATAGTGAGGGGCATATACAATATAACTATAATACTATTAACTAATGATCAGGAGCGTAATCCCACTGGAAAAGTGCAATGTCATCCATATTTTATTTACATTACAGTCGTTAGTGTATGTATGGGTCGTTTGTAATGTAAACAATTGTGGCTCCGACGAACTACTACTTTTCTATTAATCCATCGGATGGGACATGGACTGATGTATTGGGGACTCGATGCCTGCTGTGTTTTTTTGCCGTTCGTAATCGGACTATAGCGGAATGTTATTCCACGATACATACATTAGTGTACACCCAATTATATTTTACACTGTATAACAACCAAAGCGCTTTAAAGGAACAGTATCGTTAGTATGATGGCGTAACGCAGCTTTCTAAAGTGTCGATCAACAAAAACCCAGATGTAGTGTATATCTAGGCGACAAAACGAGATGTAACATGTATCTATCTCGTTAATAAAATGTACTACTACTTTTAATTATCCGGAGCAGGCTATAGTAAGGATTGTGGAACGCACGTGCGTTTTAAAGCTCGTGATTTATGAACAATCGAAGGCTCGGAGCAGGCATCACCAAACCTCCGTTAGGAGGCAGTGAGTGAATGAGACTGATTTCCCACATGTGCTGTGCTAAAAGAGCTAAAAGTTTAACTCCATAATTGCACTGGCAGCACCAGTTTCACAAAAGACACTCAAAGACACTCGTGCACCGGCAAGTATTTGCACCACTTTTAACTCCACATTTAAGACCAGCTAATGTTTAGTCTTAGAGTAGCGCTGAAGTAAATCCCTTTTGGAATTTTAACCACCAGGTGCAAATCCAGTATTAAATACCGGAAGCCTCACCAATTGTACCAGAGCAATGCACCTCTGGGTAAATGAAAGGCCCCATTAGTCATATTCGTGAGGTGCAATATCCGTGCTAGGGGTAAAATAAGTGCAAACCCATTCTAACTGATGTAATACAGGGTGCGGGTTTCTTACCTCATTTTGCATAGCTCAGTGCAAGCGATGTAATAAATGTAGAGATGATAATTGCAAGTTTTTTGCACCAAATGAAAGCCTTTTCATTGTGGCTTTAGGGCTCGCGGATTGTGCCCCGCAATTTTTTGCTAAAATGGAAATCGCGGGAACGCAAAAATTTCCTGCGATTCCGATGCGCATGCAATTGCGCGTCCGTTTCGCTTTTGGTACGCTAGCGTTCACCCATTTTTGGTGCGTTAACGCAGCGTTCCATAACGCGAACAGGCGAAAACGCTGCGCAAAACCAAAGGCGAAGCGCACAAGAAAAAGCGCACACAATCGCGTGCAATAACACTCGCGATTTGTGCGCGGATTCCTGTTGGCCTGGCAGTGTGGCCTAGCCTGAAAGCCGTGCCAAAAGGTTACAACTTCCCTCTCACATTCACACGAGCGGCAGTAACAGTCGCAAAGTGGTTAATAAGCCATCGGGGTAACAAGTCCAGGTTCGGTGGTGTAGGAGATTTATTACTCGTCTGCTAAGGGGTCGAAAGTTTCGGGGTTTATACAACATGACCTCTGTTTATTGATGGAAGCCATTATAAGGGCTTTTATGACAGTGGTTTCCAACGTTTAGATGGCTGAATTAGTTTTGTGTGTAGTTTCCTAAACTCCCATTGGAATGTTATATCTGTATACATTTACTAAAGGACACTTCAGCTAAACTAAAAGTGATATTAAATATAATACTGAAAGAGTGAATGGAATATAAAGGCGACCAAAATAAAGGTAGCAAATATTCCTACAATAAGGGCCAAATAAAGCTAGAATAGCTACACTTATTATATATTCATTTAGCTGTCATGCCATGTGGTTATGGGTTCGGCACATAATAAAGATGTCAACTGACTTTCCTATCCTTTCCATTAGCTCTGCTGTGTACTGTATGTTACAGTGTTAATATCCACCTTTACTTTAAGATTAATGCCTCCCCTCATAATGTGTAAGAATTGACATTTCTTGCCCTTTAAATTAACTCCTTCAGAAATTAAGTACCGGTCATTCTAATTTAAAGAGCTGATTTTATCTAGAATCTAAGGAAATTTTTTATTCTAACCTAAAGCCAAGAAAAGATGAAGGAGGAATCACGTCTACTATCAAGGTGATATATTAACCTTTAACTTTTAATGTTTCCCAAACCTTCCAATCTGGATTTCTCATACTAGAACGATGTTTCCCACCCACAGGCTTTACTTACCTGATACCTGCAATTTAATATAACTGTTAACCACAATTTTATGAGTTTAAGACTAAAATCTTTTCATGACTTACAACCTAAAATAGCTGAGAAAATGTATTTTTACTTTATGAGTAAAATTTGATCACTATAACATTCTCTCCTATAAAATTATATCACTCTCACGTTCTATATCACTATACTTCTATCACATAAAATTATTCACTATACGTTCTATACTATAACATTCTAATCACTATAATCATGCTATCACTATAACATCTATCTATATCCAATTCTTCACTATTATCATTCTATCACTATAAAATTCTATCACTATATCAATTCTAATCACTATAATGTTTCTATCACTATAACATTCTATCACTATAATGTTCTATCCCCTATAATGTTCTATCACTATATCATCTATCACTATATCATTCTATCACTATAAGCATTCTATCACTATAACATTCTATCACTATATTATTCACATTCTAATCACTATAATGTTCTATCACTATAAACTTCTTCACATAATGTTCTCTCACTATAGACATTCCTATCACTAAATTCTCTCATCGATAACTTTTATCACATACATTCTACATATACGTTCTATCACTAAACTTCTATCACTATAATTTCTATCATGATAACTTTTTATTACTATAACCTTCTATCACTATAACGTTCTATCACTATAACGTTCTAATCACTATAAGGTTTCTATTTACTATATCATTCTATCACTATAAATTCTATCCTATCACGGTCTAATCACTATAACATTTTAATCACTATAAATTCTATCACTATAATTTTCTATCCGGATAAACATTATATCACTAGACACTTCTATCAACTTAACATTCTATAGCACTATATCATTTACACTATAAAATGCTTCACTATCAACGTTCTAATCACTATAACTTCTATCACTATAAGATTCTATTCAACTAGAACATTCTATCACTATAATGTTCTATCACTATAACTTCTATCACCTATAATTTTCTATCATGATAACATTATATCACTATACCGTTTATCACTATAACTTCGATCACTATAATATTCTATCAGTATAATTTTCTGTCACTTTAATATTTATCACTATAACTTATCTCAACATTATACTCACTATAACTTCCATACTATAAACGTTCAATCACATAAATCTATCACTATAAACGCTCTATCACTCTAATGGGCTCTACACTACTAAAACTTTCTATCACTCAACATTCTATACTATAACTTTCTAGCACTAGTGCTTATCACTATAACATTTAATCACTGTAACGTTCTATCACTACAACATTCTATCAATTACTATAACATTCTATTCTATCCTATAAACATATTCTTCTATACTATAAACGTTCTATCACTAGAACATTATCTACTAGTTTCTAGCACTAAACATTCACATATCACTAAACGTGTCAATCACTACATCACTCACTACCAACATCTATCAATTACTATACCACCCATCTATCACTATAACATTCCTATCACTACACATTATAATCACTATAACGTCCATCACTATACATTTTTATAAATCAATTCATTGGCTGCAGGATTGGTAGGAGCTCATTGGCTGCAGGATTGGTAAGAGCTCATTGGCTGCAGGATTGGTAGGAGCTCATTGGCTTCAGAATTGGTAGGAGCTCATTGGCTGCAGGATTGGTAAGAGCTCATTGGCTGCAGGATTGGTAAGAGCTCATTGGCTGCAGGATTTCCGATAGTGGTAGGAACCACTTGCTGCAGATTGAGTAAAGCTCATTGGTGAAACATTGGTAGGAGCTCATTGGCTCAGACATTGGTAGGAGCTCATTGGCTGCAGGATTGGTAGGAGCTCATTGGCTGCAGGATTGGTAGGAGCTCATTGGCTGCAGGATTGGTAGAGCTCATTGGCTTCAGAATTGGTAGGAACTCATTGCTGCAGGATTGGTAGCGAGAGCTCATTGGCTGCAGAGCGATTGGTAGGAGACTCATTGGCTGCCGGATTGGTAGGAGCTCATTGGCTGCAGCATTGGTAGGAGCTCATTGGCTGCAGGGATTGGTAGGAGACTCATTGGCTGCCAGGATTGGTAGGAGCTCATGGCTGCAGGATGGTAGAGTCAGTGCAAAGGCAAGGAGTCATTGGCTGCAGGAGTTGGTAGGAGCCTCATGGCTTCAGAATTAGTAGCGAGCTCATTGGCTGCAGGATTGGTAAGAGCTCATTGGCTGCAGGATTGGTAGGAGCTCATTGGCTGCAGCATTGGTAGGAACTCATTGGCTGCAGGATTGGTAGGTGCTCATTGGCTGCAGAATTGATTTATCTTAGTTTTTTTTTTATTAGTCTTACAAATCTGTGATTGTAGGTTCTGTTCTGCTTCTATGCAAGTGGGCCACCATCAATGGTAGGCAGAAAATCCAGCTGCAATAAAACTGTTTTAGCATTGATTTGCCCTTTAACAATACTGGTTAGTTGGGTATTTCAGGGGTTAAATAAAATTTTTATGGTAAAATAACTTGTGAAAATTAGGGCTAAAATGTGCTCAAAGTGATTTATAGCCCCTCCACCAATGACATGAAATATTTGAATTAATATAATAAATGGGAAGTCGATGTGTAAAATTCGACTGCGGATAGAATACATTAATATGTACAGCATTACAAGAACAAGATTTGCTTCGCTATCAACCAATAGGGAGCTTTTTTAATGCCTGCTCTTTGCTTAAAGAGTTAACTTTAGACAATGTACTCAAAGGTATGGTTGTTGCTCCACCCCCTTTGTGGCCCAGGGCCTAACCCAGACTGGTGGGGTGGAGCTTGTCCTTTCCATTTTTCCAAATTGCCTAATTTCTTGCTGATTTTATACCATCCCTTTATTTAATTATTAATGTATTTATTGACATTTGTTTCATAACGTGCGAGGTCTGTAAAATAAATGTAATTTAGCATTATTTTCGTATTGCGTTTTCTGTGCCGCGTGTTGTTTCATCGCAGGCATCTGGACAGAAGCCAGAAAACCCAGAGGCGTTTATCAAACTAGCGTGAAACATTCGCTTAATGATACGACCTCCAGGCAGTCACGTTAGGGGTGCGTAGAATGTGAATGATTGCGCAGAGCGAGGTGTGTGCGGGCAGAGAGACCCACCGAGAAGGTGGAGGGCGAATGACAAACACAGAGGTCCAGGCAGCGACTGCAGTGATATTTTTATAGCGTTAATGCACAACCGCTGGGATAAAATCAGGCAGATCATTTAACAGACAATCCGCTCCGCTAAAAGCCACGAGTACAGCTGGTGCCCTGGGAGGGCAATTTACTAACATTAGTATTGATAATTAAACGTATGTTGGCTCCCATGTCATCCAACAACATCTCCCCCCAGCTGTTCCAGGCAGAGAGACAATACTTCTTCTTTATGTTCTGCTGTGAGAGCAGAGACTGTTTGAAATAGTGATACATCAGGGGGTCTGTCCTGGGGGGTTTGTAGGATAACACGATGCTCTGACTCAGAGACAAAATAAAGATTAAGCTCAGAGACTTCACATCCACATAGACTCACCAGGCAATTAGAAGCCGATTGCAAGTGTAAGGAGATAGTAAAATGGGGTAATTAATTTGCTCCAGAGACTGTCAGCCTTACTCAGATTCTATGCACAAGACTTTTATTTACCAGGAGTGGGTCCTCACATGTGTTGGAGGCAGGGTGTTGCTGAACTACCACTCTAGGTAGAATGCAATAAATGGCCACCAGTGGTTCTTGAACCTAAACAGTATCTTATTTATTAACAGAACAATATTAATAAGGCATTGTAATTAGCACAATAGAGGTGACATAGCATGGCACAGATATCACATAAATACTCACAACCCAGAGGGACCAGAAACAGGATAAATAACAATCAGCTTGTTAGTGCCACCCCAGCTCTCAGGTCACTGTAGTGGAATCTTCTACCCCTATGTCTGGCACTATGTCCCTATTCTTGGGTGGTATACCCAGATCCTTTCTAAATCTCCTTGTTGGAGCTCAGGCCGCTCACTAGCTACCCTACTCCTATCTATCACTCCTGGAGTGATCTATAACAGAATCTAATCTCACATTAACAGGGCCTACCTTTTATTTATGTCCCAGCCTCCTCTGGGGAAACTCCAAGTCCGAAAGAGGCTGAGCGCATGTCTGCTTCCCTTTTTATACTTTTTACACTTCTACTGGCCAAATCCTGAACTGCCAGAACAAAAAGACTAAAGGGTAACTAGTTTATCAGTTCCCTACCCAAGGAACAACAATGTTATTATTTAGTTACACTAAAGCTAAAATACATTTGAACCAGTCTCTATAATTTCTTATTAATGGCTCAATGTGTCTATCACACAGTAGAGAAATCCCGTCGGTTTTCTAACATTGTACCTGCTGACTGACCTCTTTCTGACTTGCCTGAGCAGTGAGAAAAGTTAATTCGCCGGATCAGGAGAAAGTGGAAAGATACAGAAAAGCGTTTAAAGTAAAATGACCACTTAACATTCTATTCTATTTATAAAACACAGAACTGACTATAATCACATCAAGTGGGAAATCCAGAAATAATAAACAATTTGTTACATTTGCATCTGTACTAACAGCCAATCAGAGACCAGAAAGCACAGTTCCTTTTTGAATGAAATTCACACTGTAAGTTGCCATTGTTGTGTCTAGTGGAAGAGATTTTATTACACCGCTAATCAAATTGGGTTTGGGAACAGCACCTGTACTGTTTAAGGTGCAATCAGCGTGGCAGCAACTTACACATGTTCTGAGTGATAAATCCCTAGGAGCTGAGCGTTTAATGATATCCTCAGAGATGGATCGCTCCCTGCAAGACATCCATCATGTAAGGCGTCATTTAGATTGTTTTAGGGCGACAGGCAAATCCTTTTAGCAATAAAATTCATAACAACATAGCTGCAGTTATCATCAGTTATCATTGAAGCAGAGAATTAGAGTTCACCTATAGCCTAGCTTGGGAATCACTGTTACCTTTAATCAGTCACCAATGGGTATCAGTGTAGAACTGGACAGGATGCGGGAGTTGCAGATGTAATGGTTGGTTTATTGAGATATATTTTTATAGTTAAATCTCCTTCCTTCTCCATAAAGCTCATTACTGGGTTGGGAAATTGTTCATTAAATCTATCTGAGAGATGTAAGACTAACCTGAATTGATAGCCAATGTCCTGTTACCCCTCTTTTTATGCTTAATGGTTTCCAGTGGTACAGTAACTGGGATCTGTGACACCATAACACACAGAGCGAGACGCTATCAATGTCCTTTGCTATCCCAGATGTATCAAGGTGATTGTGTCTCACTGTACATTGTCATTTAGACTTTAACCTACGTGCTATTTCCTGTCATTATTATGGGCTTCAGGGGCCAAGGGTGAGTGAGTGATGGTGAACAATTGCAGTCATATCTTATCGGGATTTCCCGATGCACTCGGCACACCTCTTTTGGAATGGCCTTCAATTTTATAGGTGCAATGCTCCCAGCCCTCCACCTCAAGGGCCACAGCAATACGGCAATGCAAATAAGTTGGAGGGGCACACTACTTTATTTTCAGTGTTTTATTGAGCAGAAAGCATACAACGTTTCGGGGGATATGACTTCCCCTTCCTCCTTGTAAACTGTTATTATTATCAGTTTATTACATGTATTTGTAACCAGATATTTAATGATAAGTTATATTCCTTTCTGAAAAGGTGTCTGCCTCCTCCATCTGCTCAATGAGCTTTTTAGCATGTGCAGCAGGTTTAACAGGTTAAAGCAAGTTCATTGTAGTCAATCATTGTTTGTGATGTGAGCAGTTACAGCCTTGATTGACAGCATGGAGGGAGGGGCCAGCTTAAATTGCCAGAATGGGGACAATAATTATCCATAAATATCTATTTAGTAATGCAGGTAATACTGTGCTGAATATATCAGTTGGGGTTGGGGGCAGGTAACTGACAAGTGAGCAGTTCCTTGCTTTAAAGGAGAACTTTCTACCTCCCAATATCATTTCTACGAGGAACAGCAGCACAAAGAAAACTGCTCCTGCCAGTCTTCCTGGATGCTTCAGCTCTATCTTTAACACAGGAAGGCCCAGGGCACTAACCTGGCAGATAAAAACTGTACGTGCTGGTGCTCTTCAACAAAACAGTTTTGGGAGGTAGGAATAATCAATCCAACCTTCCCGTCCTATTTACTTTTCATTTCTAAAAAGTACATTGTTATAGTATAGTTGTCCTTTAAGGGTAGAAATGCCCTTTAAGTGTTTCCCCATGAAATACAGTTTGGATTTGTAGGTCCATAGTCCCAAAACTCATTATCTTTCCACCTGAATTTCCATTTTAACCCTTCGTCCCCCTGAGAACTGTAACACGGGGATCCCACTCTGCCCCTTACCTCTCCTGGCGGTGGAGGTGATGGGTCTGTGTTGGTTATAAATACATTGGGTGTGAGGATTGAATCCGTCACATATTCAGGTTCGAACTGGATTTGACTTTGTGATCTACAGCCCAATACATTATAACCTGACAGGTCTATTGGTTCCAGCACAGGAGGTGTGAGTCCTGTATTATTTCTAGTGATTTACACTCGGCCCACATAGCCTAGGGCTATAAATATAATAATGAAATCTAACAGGCGGTAGACAAGGCGATAAACAGCACAGACCGACTACGTGTTGACCTGGACTGTTACCAAAATCCCCTTTACAATTTACTGTGTCCAATAATTCAGGCCGATCGACAGACATTTCAGTGTAACGGTTGGATAGTTCTTTCAGCTGGATGCGACTGTCCGTTTGTCTGAGTTGTATAGTCTCTATGGACCGCATGGTCGGTGGCGATGAACTGTAGGACACAGCTACTTTGGCCGCGACGACAGTCCTGCCAGACCAGCCGGTCTTTGGCAGGATTGGCACACGTGTACCCACTATTCCTATTGCCAATATCCCAGAAACAGCTTATCAGAAATGTGTATTAAAAATAAGTCAAATCTTTCACTTCAGAAATCCTTAAAGTTACTTTCACTTGCCCTTTAGCACAGGAAGATACAATGTAGCTGACTTGAGAATTTGATTCTCGCTGGGTAAGTTAATACTGAGCATGTCAGAGCTCAAGGAGCTAAAAGAGGAGATGGTAACTTAAAAGCAGGAAGTTTAAATGGCTGAACTTATCATTTCTCTATCAGGAAGTCAATATCCATCTCACTCCATATTCAGTTTGCCTACACTTTCTGTTTTTCAATACAGCAATTGGCCCAATCCATGAATCCCCCCTGTTCAGTATTACAGGGATTGCAGGCAGCTTAGACATTAGATAGAGAGGACAGTTTATTCATTGGAATGGATTGGGTGGATTCCATCAGGTCCGGGTGCTTTGGTACTTTCTGTTTTTTTGTTATGACATTTCGTTTTAAAACTCTTGACTTTGTTTAAACTGGGACCATAGAGATGTCATGTTTTGTCTTTCTGTCTCTAACCTGGCAGTGGTTCCCCTAATGATTTACTAACTCCGCACAAAGACCAGGTTATCTGTCTGGGTTTAATTGAACTGTTTTCCAATTATTTCTTGAAATAGATTTTTTACATTTTTCTTCCTTTAAAGCGACATCCAATTCTCTCCCTTTATTTGTCTTTCTGAGACCATTTAATGGAGACTTTCTGAACAGTCTCGGTCTATGAATGTTGGTAATTCTGTATCTTTTATATTCCCAACCCCCAAATCCCCCCATATACTGTAACATGGTCACTATGATATATGAGGGCTGCACCCCAATCTGCATTATTATATATTACCAAGCTCATTGGTAGCAACCGCATACTGTAGAAATGGCACAATAAAGAAAAGTAATGTTTGTACATAGACAGGGCACATCCCTTTAATATATACACAGCCCCCAAATCTGCAATGCATTTAAAGCTCTCACCATTACCACTGACCTGATAAACAGCCCCGTGTTTCTCCTCCCAGACTTTTTGCATTTCAAAAGGTTGCCACCTCCTTTTAAAGCTGTATGAGCTTGCACATGTGCAGAGGAGGCAGATATGGGAAATATATTCAGTCATCGGCCGTGATGTCATTTGTCATGACCATAACTGACTGTTGCTACCCGGAAGCAGAAACACCGCTCTGCACGAGGTTAAGGCAAGAGCTGGGAAATATTGCGTTTTGGCGGACAATGCCCATTATTTTATTTTATTTTTCAAAACATAGAAGAAATGTAAACAAACTCCCAGCATGCACAGCCAACCTGTGTCACCTTCTGTCTGTCTCTCTCTCTTCTCTCCCAGGTGTACCAATGCTGTTTGTAATTCCCTGGGGCGTTGTCAAGTACCTTTACGAAGACGATGGGTTTGTTCATGTTTCCTGTTTCCCATTGACCATGAGCCAGTTCCAGTTGCATGTAATTGTTCCCTTTGTGCTTGTTTCATGTCTCCCACTGATTCCACTTTTACCCCCATACGCACAACTTATTATGGGGAATTACCTACTAGTTCTTATTGTTAAAAATGGTGCTAATTTTGCCCCAACCAATCAGATGTAAGCTTTCAAGTGTTAAATAAGATCTGATTGGTTGGGGCAAAATTAGCGCCATTTTTACTTATTCCACGTTACACCCCCCTCCCCATACACATACTCACACCTTTTTATGGGGCGTTACCTCCTAGGATATTCTGGTCGCCCCACAATTTGCTATTCCCCATCTTATCTACAAAAGTCCGTAAACATTTGCGCACCCATAATCCTTTGCAAGCAATTTACAAACTTTAACCGGCCCCTGATTATAGCAGTTTGTGTACAATTGTCCCAGCTGTGAGGAACATATCAGTATATAGTATATAGTATATAGTGAGGGGCATATACATATATAAATATATAATATTAACTATGATAAGGAGCGTAATACCCAGCTGGAAAGTGCAATGTCATCCATTATTTTACGATTACAGTCGTTATTGTATGTATGTCGTTTGTAATTGTAAACAATTGGTGGCTCCGGACCTAACTACTTTCTATTAATCCAATCGGATGGACATTGACTGATGTATTGGGGAATCGGAGGCCTGCTGTGTTGTTTTGCCGTTTGTAATCGTACTATAGCGAATGTTATTCCACGATATCAGACATTAGTGTACGACCCAATTAATATTTTACACTGTATAACAACCAAAGCGCTCGTTAAAGTGAACAGTATCGTTATTATGGCGTAACGCAGCTTTATAAAGTGTCTATCAACAAAAACCCAGGATGTAGATTTCTAAGGTGTAATGTAATATCTAGGCAGACAAAACGAGATGTAACATGTATCTATATATTAAATAAAATGTACTGCTTTTAATTATCCGGAGCAAGGCTAGTAGTAAGATTGTGGAACCACAGTGCGATTTTAAAGCTCGTGATTTATGAACCAATCGAAGGGCTCGGGGCAGGCAGCACCCAAACCTCCGTTAGGAAGCAGTGAGTGAATAGCCTTATTTACCCACATGTGCTGTGCTAAAAATAGGGGTTAAAATTGTGCTAACCAATATTGAATATCCTGTGCTAAGGGGTAAAATAAGTGCAAACCCATGCTAACTGATGTAATACAGGGTTAGCGGGTTTCTTACTCATTTTGCATAGCTCAGTGCAAGCGATGTAATAAATTTAGAGATGATAATTGCACAAGTTTTTTGCACCAAAATGAAAGCCTTTTCAATTGTGGCTTTAGGGCTAGGCGATTGTGCCCGCAATTTTTGCTAAAATGGAAATCGCGGGAACGCGAAAATTTCCTGCGATTTCCGATGCGCAGGCAATTGCGCGTCCGTTTCGCGTTTTGGTAACGCATGCGTTCACCATTTTTGGTGCGTTAACGCAGCGTTTCCATAACGCGAAAAGGCGAAAACGCATGCGCAAAACGCAAAGGCGAACGCACAAGAAAAGCGCACACAATCGCGTGCAATAACACTCGCGATTTTGTGCGCGATTCCTGTGCCTTGCAGTGTGGCCTCAGCCTTAAAGCCGTGCAAAAGGTTACAACTTACCTCTCACATTCACACGATGCAGTAACAGTCGCAAAGTGGTTAATACATCGGGGTAACAAGTGCAGGTCGGTTGTGGTAGGGAGATTTATTACATCGTCTGCTAAGCGAAAGGTTCGGGGTTTATACACATGGACCTCTTGTTTATTGATGGAAGCCATGTATAAGGATTTTAATGACAGTGGTTCAACGTTTAGATGGGCTGATTAGTTTGTGTGTAGTTTACTAAACTCCAATTGGAATGTTATATCTGTATACATTTACTAAAGGACACATTCATCTAAACATAAAAGTGATATTAAATATAATACTGGAAAATGAATGGAATATAAAGGCAGACAAAATACAAATATTCCTACAAATAAAGGCCAAATAAAGCTAGAAGAAGCTACAATGTTTATATATTCAGTAGCTTGTCATGCCATGTGGTTATTGGTTCGGACAATAATAAAGATGTAAACTGACTTTCTATCCTTTCCATTAGCTCTGCTGTGTAATTTATGTTACAGTGTTAATATCACCTTTACGTTAAGATTAATGCTCCCCTCACTAAATGTGTAAGAATGTGACATTTTCTTGCCCTTTAAATTAACCCTTCAGAAAATGAATTACCGTTCATTCTTAAATGTTAAGAGCTGAGTTTATCTAGAAGCTGAAGGAAATTTTTTATTCTAACTAAAGCAAAGAAAAGATGAAAGGAGGAATCACGTCTAATATCAAGGTGATATATTAACCTTTAACTTTAATGTTCCCAACATTCCAAATCTGGATTTCCTGATACTAGACGATGTTTCCACCCACAGGCTTTACTTACCTGATACCTGCAATTTAATATAACTGGTTAACACATTTTATGGAGTTTAGACTAAAACTCTTTTCATTTGACTTACAACCTAAAATATGCTGAATAAAATGTATTTATTACTTTATGAGTAAAATTTGATCACTATAACATTCTATCACTATAAAATTATATCACTATCACGTTCTATCACTATAACATTCTATCACTATAAAATTATATCACTATCACGTTCTATCACTATAACATTCTATCACTATATCATTCTATCACTATAACATTCTATCACTATATCATTCTATCACTATATCATTCTATCACTATAACATTCTATCACTATATCATTCTATCACTATAAACTTCTTCACATAATGTTCTCTCACTATAAGACATTCCTATCACTATAACTTCTACTCATCGATAACTTTTATCACTATAACATTCTATCACTATAACGTTCTATCACTATAACATTCTATCACTATAATTTTCTATCATGATAACTTTTTATTACTATAACATTCTATCACTATAACGTTCTATCACTATAACGTTCTATCACTATAAGGTTCTATTACTATATCATTCTATCACTATAAAATTCTATCACTATCACGTTCTATCACTATAACATTTTATCACTATAACATTCTATCACTATAATTTTCTATCCGGATAAACATTATATGACACTAACACTTCTATCAACTTAACATTCTATGCACTAGTATCATTATAACACTATAAAATGCTTCCACTTATATCATATAGATCTATCCATGTTCTAATCACTATAACTTCTATCACTATAATGTTCTATCACTATAACATTCTATCACTATAATTTTCTATCATGATAACATTATATCACTATAACATTTTATCACTATAACATTCTATCACTATAATATTCTATCAGTATAATTTTCTGTCACTTTAATATTCTATCACTATAACATTATATCAACATTATATCACTATAACATTCCATCACTATAACGTTCAATCACTATAACATTCTATCACTATAACGCTCTATCACTATAATGCTCTATCACTATAACTTTCTATCACTTAAACATTCTATCACTATAACTTTCTATCACTAGTTCTATCACTATAACATTATATCACTGTAACGTTCTATCACTACAACATTCTATCAATTACTATAACATTCTATCACTATAACATTATATCATTCTATTACTATAACGTTCTATCACTATAACATTATATCACTAGTTCTAGCACTATAACATTATATCACTATAACGTTCAATCACTACAACATTCTATCAATTACTATAACATTCTATCACTATAACATTCTATCACTACAACATTATATCACTATAACGTTCCATCACTATAACATTTTATCAATATATCATTCTATCACTATAACGTTCTATCACTATAACATTCTATCACTATAACGTTCTATCACTTAACGGCTAATCCACTATACGTTCTATCCACATATACACCTCTAACTCACTATAACGTTCTATCACTATAATATTCTATCACTATAATATTCTATCACTAACATTCTCTCAGGTTCTGTCACTATAACATTCTATCACTATAACGTTCAATCACTACAACATTCTATCAATTACTATAACATTCTATCACTATAACATTCTATCACTATAACATTCTATCAATATATCATTCTATCACTATACTTCTATCACTATAACTATTCTAATCAACTATCATTCTACTACTATAAACTTTAATCACTATAACATTCTATCACTATAATATTCTATCACTATAACCTAGTATCACTATAAAATTCTATCACTATAACGTTCTATAACGTTCTATACATTTTCTCAGGTTCTGTCACTATAATATTCTATCACTATAACATTATATCACTATAATGTTCTATCACTATAATGTTCTATCACTATAAGGTTCTATCACTATAATATTATATCACTATAACGTTCTATCACTATAATATATCACTATAACATTCTATCACTATAATATTATATCACTATAACATTCTATCACTATAACATTCTATCACTATAATATTATATCACTATAATGTTCTATCACTATAACATATCACTATAACATTCTATCACTATAACATTCTATCACTATAATATTATATCACTATAATGTTCTATCACTATAACATCACTATAACATTCTATCACTATAACATTCTATCACTATAATATTATATCACTATAACGTTCTATCACTATAATATTCTCTCAGGTTCTGTTGCTCTAATATCCAGTCACTATAGCCATGTATCCAGACCACGGTTGTTTTTTATGCAGCACTGATGGTGAATTACTAATTACCTGTGACGGGCCATGACCAATGACATGTGTTACAGGGAGGGGACCTGGTGTTTTTCTCACTCAGTTATGCCATTAACTTTCCCTGGAACAGACAATGTAGGAAAGTTTCCATAAAATGTGAAGAGGAACATCCATCACCTGATCTATTTATGTAGCGGGCACAATGTCCTGTAGTCAATACACTGATGGAAATGGCTAGAAACTGCAGGGAGCCCATCCATCTCCTAATAAACAATGGGATTACCTATCCTGTCATCCTCGGCCGACATCTTTATAAAGTTGGATGCAAATTATTAATAACTTAATGTTAAAATATTATATCCTGACCTAATGCAGAGTTATAAAGTTTATCTCCCTTCTCACTAGACACAGATCCTGGTGTATCCCACTCAGTTACACTCTATAGACCAGTTATAAGGGATTATCACTCAGTGTTATGGCAGAGTTATAAAGTTTATCTCCCTTCTCACTAGACACAGATCCTGGTGTATCCTACTCAGTTACACTCTATAGACCAGTTATAAGGGATTATCACTCAGTGTTATAGCAGAGTTATAAAGTTTATCTCCCTTCTCACTAGACACAGATCCTGGGTGAGCCCATCATTTAAACTCTATCGACCCTTATAACGGATTATCAATCATTGTTATGGCAGAGTTATAAAGTTTATCTCCCTTCTCACTAGACAAAGATCCTGGTGTATCCCACTCAGTTACACTCTATAGACCAGTTATAAGGGATTATCACTCAGTGTTATGGCAGAGTTATAAAGTTTATCTCCCTTCTCACTAGACACAGATCCTGGTGTATCCCACTCAGTTACACTCTATAGACCAGTTTTAAGGGATTATCACTCAGTGTTATAGCAGAGTTATAAAGTTTATCTCCCTTCTCACTAGACACAGATCCTGGTTACCCCCTTGTTGTGAGAGAGATCTTCGATATAACAATAGGGGCTTGTAATGCCTGCTCTTGCTTAAAGAGAACTTTAGACAATGTACTCAAGGTAGGTGTGCTCACCCCCTTGTGGACCAGGGCCTAACCCAAGACTGGTGGGGGGAGCTTGTCTTTCCAGTTTCCAAATTGATAATTTCTTGCTGATTTTATACCATCCCTTTATTAATTATTAAGGTATTTATGACATTTGTTCATAACGTGCGAGTCTGTAAAATAAATGTAATTTGGCATTATTTTGATTGCGTTTCGGTGCCGCGTGTTGTTTCATCGCAGGCATTGGACAGAAGCCAGAAAGGAAAACCCAGAGCGTTTATCAAAACTAGAGTCGAAACATTCGCTTAATGCTACGACCTCCAGGCAGTCACGTAGGGGTGCGTAGAAGTGAATGATTGCGCAGAGCGAGGTGGGTGCGGGCAGAGAGACCCACCGAGAAGGTGGAGGGCGAAATGACAAAACAGAGGTCCAGGCAGCGACTGCAGTGGATATTTTTATAGCGTTAATGCACAACCGCTGGGATAAAATCCGGCAGATTCATTTTAACAGACAATCCGCTCGTAAAGCACGAGTACAGATGGTGCCCTGGGAGGGCAAGTTACTAAAACTGAGTAGTGATAATTAAACGTTATGTTGGTCCCGTCATCCAACAAACATTCCACCCCAGCGGTTCCAGGCCAGAGGACAATACTTCTCTTTATGTTCTGTGTGAGAGGCAGAGACTGTTTGAACTAGTGATACATCAGGGGGGTTCTGTCCTGGGGGGTTTGTAGGATAACACGATGCTCTGACTCAGAGACAAAATAAAGATTAAAGCTCAGAGACTTCACACCACATCGACCTCACCAGGCAATTAGAGCCGATGCAAGTGTAAGGAGATAGTAAAATGGGGGGGGTGGTAATTAATTGCTGCAGAGACTGTCAGGACGTTACTCAGATTATATGACACAAGACTGTTATTACCAGGAGTGGGTCCTCACATGTTGTGGAGGGAGGGAGGCAGGGTTGTGCTGAACTACCACTCTAGGTAGAATGCAATAAACTGGCACCAGGGTTCTGGAACCTAAACAGGATCTTATTTTTAACAGAACATATTAATAAGGGCATTGTAATTAGCACAATAGAGGTGACCTAGATGCACAGATATCACCATAAATTACTCAAACCCAGAGGGACCAGAAACAGGATAAATAACAATTCAGCTTGTTAGTGCCACCCCAGCTCTTCAGGTCAATGTAGTGGCTAATCTTATCTACCCCTATGTCTGGCACTATTGTCCCCTATCTTGGGTGGTATAACCCAGATCCTTTCTAAATTCCTCCTGTGTGATCTCAGCCGCTCACTAGTCTACCCTACTCCTATCTATACGCTCCTGGAGTGACTATCACGAATCTAATTCCACATAACAGCGGCTACCTTTTTTTATGCCCAGCCTCCTCTGGGGGAAACTCCAAGTCAACGAGGCTGAGCGCATGTTGTTCCTTTTTATACCTTTTACACTTCTACTGGCCAACTCTGACCTGCCCAGAACAAAAAGACATAAAAGGGTAACTAGTTTATTCAGTTCCCTACCAAGGAAAAACAATGGTATTTATTTGTTTACACTAAGCTAAAATACATTTGAAACCAAGTCCTATATTTCTTATTAATGGCTCAATTGTCTCTCACCAGTAGAGAAATCCCCGTCGGTTTTCTAACATTGTACTCTGCTGACTGAACTGCTTTTCTGTACTTGCCCTGATGCTGAAAAGTTAATTCGCCAGATCAGTAGAAAGTGAAAGATACAGAAAAGCGGTTTAAAGAAATGTACCACGTTAACATTCTATTCTATTTATAAAAAACACAGACACTGACTGTAAAACATCAAGTGGGATCCGATAAAAAAAAAATTTGTTACATTTGGCATCTGTACGAACAGCCAATCAGAGACCGAAAGCACAGTTTGTTGCGCTTGAATTAATTCACAACTGAAGTTTTGCCATTGTTGTGTACTAGTGGAAGAGATTTTATTTCTACAACCGCTAATCAAATGGGTTTGGAACAGCACCTGTACTGTTTAAGGTGCAAATCAGCGTGGGCAGCAAACTTTACACATGTTCTGAGTGATAAAGTCCCTAGGACTGAGCGTTTAATGATATCCTCAGAGATGGATGCTCCCTGCAGAGACATCCATGCATGTTAGGCCCCGTCATTTGATGAAGTGGTTTTAGGGGCGACAGGCAAACTTTTAGCAATAAAATTCATAACAACATACTGCAGTTATCATCAGTTACATTGAAGCAGAGAATTAGAGTTTACCTATAGCCTAGCTGGGAATCACTGTTACCTTTAGTCATCACCATGGGTATCAGTGTAGAACTGGACAGGATGCGGGGTTCAGATGTAATGGGTTGGTTATATTGCGATATATTTTATAGTTAAATCTAGGCGCATTCCTTCCCCATAAAGCTCATACGGGTTGGGAATTGTTCATTAACTCTATACTGAGAGATGTAAGGACTACCCCTGAATTGAAGCCAATGTCCTGTACCGGGGAAACTCCCTTATCTGCTAAGGTTTTCCCAGTGGTACAGTACTGGGTCTGTGACACCAAACACCAGAGCGCGACCGATATCAATGTCCTTGCTATCCCAGATTGTATCAGGTGATTGTGTCTCACGTACATGTGTCGATTTAGACTTTTTAACCTACGTGCTATTTCTGTCATTATTATGGGCTTCAGGGGCCAAGGGTGAGTGAGTGATGGTTGAACATGCAGTCAGATTTTAACGGGTTTCCGTGGCACTCGCACACTTCTTTGGAACGGCCTTTCAATTTAATAGGTGCAATGCTCCAGCCCTCCACCTCAAGGGCCACACAATACGGCAATGCAAATAAGTTGGAGGGGCACCCTACTTATTTTCAGTGTTTTATGAGCAGAAGCACTACAACGTTTCGGGGGATGATGACGTCCCTCATCCTTGTAAACGTTTTATATTCTCATTTTATTACATGTATGTGTAACCAGGATATTAATGATCAGTTATAATTCCTTTCTGGAAAAGTGTCTGCCTCCTCCATCTGACTCAATGAGCTTTTTAGCATGTGCAGCAGGGTTTAACAGGTTAAGCAAGTTCATTGTAGTCAATCATGTGTTTGTGATTGTGAAGCGTTAGCAGCCTTGATTTGACAGCATAGGGAGTAGTTGCCAGCTTAAATTTGCCAGAATGGGGACAATATTATCCTCATAAATAATCTATTTAAGTATGGCAGGAATTACTGGGCTGAATATATCAGTTGGGTTGGGGCAGGTAACTGACAAAGTGAGCAGTTCCTTGCTTATTCAAAGGAGACTTTTAGACCGTCCCATATCATTTTACGAGGACAGCAGCACAAAGCAAAACTGCTCGCTGCCAGTCTTCCTGGATGCTTCAGCTCTATCTTTAAACAGGAAGCCCAGGGCACTACCGTGTCAATAAAAACCTGTACGTGCTGGTGTCTTCAAACAAAACATTTTGGGAGGTAAATATCAACAACTACTCTGTCTATTTTACTTTGCTTCTAAAAAGTACATTTTATTATGTATAGTTGTTTTAAGGGTAGAAATGCCCTTTAAGTGGTTTTCCCCATGAAACAGTTTGTGATTTGTAGGTCCTATTCCCAAAAACTCCATTATCTTTCCACCTGAATTTCCATTTTGAAACCCTCGTCCCCTGAAATTAACACGGGATCCCACTCTGCCCCTTACCTCTCCTGGCGGTGAGTGATGTCTGTGTTGGTGATAAATACATGTGGGTGAGGATTGAATCGTCACAGTATTCTTCCAGGTTCGAACTGGATTTGACTTTGTGATCTCCTACACCCAATACATTAAAACCTGAACGGTTCTATTGGTTTCCAGCACAGGGCGGTGTGTAGCCTGTATTTATTTCTAGTGATTTACACTCGGCCCAATAGCCTAGGGCTATAAAACTATAATAAGAGAAATCTAACAGCGGTAGACACCGGCGATAAAACAGACAACAGACCGACATTTGACTGGACTGGTTAACCAAAAATCCCCTTTACAATTTACTGTGTACCAATAATTCCGAGCCGATCGAACAGACAATTCAGTGTAACGGTTTGGATAGTGTCCCTTAGCTGGATGGCGGACTGGTCCGTTTGTGCCTGAGGTTGTATTAGTCTCCCTATGGACCGCATTGGTCGTGGTGGCGATGAACTGTAGGACACAGCTACTTGTGCCGGACGACATCTGCAGAACCAGCCGGTCTTTGGACAGGATTGGCACCACGTCTACCCACTATTCCATTGCCAATATCCCAAAACAGCTTTCAGAAATGTGATTAAAATAAGTCAATCTTCACGTTCAGAAATCCTTAAAGTTATTTCACTTGCCCTTTAGCACAGGAAGATACAATGTAGCTGACTTGAGAATTTGATTCTCGCTGGGTAAGTTAATATGAGCATGTTCCAGAGCTCAAGGAGCTAAAAGAGGAGATTGGGGTAACTTTTAAAAGCAGGAAGTTTAAATGTGCTGAACTTACATTTTCTTCGGGAAGTCAATATCATCTCACTCATATTCAGTTGGCTTACCACTTTTGTTTTTCAAATACAGCAATTGGCCCATCATGAAATCCCCCCCTGTTCAGTATTACAGGGGATTGCAGGCGCTTAACATTAGATATGAGAAGGACAGTTATTCATTGGAATGGATTGGGTGGATTCCTCAGTCCGGGTTCGGGCTTTGGTACTTTCTGTTGTTTGTTATGACATTTCGTTTGTAAAACTCTGATTGTTTAAACTGGGGACCATTGATGATGTCATAATTTTGTCTTTCTGTCTCTAACCTGGCAGTGTTTCCCCTAATGATTATCTAACTCCGCACAAAGACCAGGTTATCGGTCTGGGTTTAATGAACTGTTTTTCAATTATTTCTTAAATAGATTTTCGTTCATTTTTCTTCCTTAAGCGACACAATTTTCCCTTATTTTGTCTTTCTGAGACCATTTAATGGAGCTTTCTGAACAGTTCTCGTCTAATGATGTTGAGTTCTGTATCTTTTAATATTCCCAACCCCCAACTCCCGGCCCATATACTGTAACATGGTCACTATATATATTGGGCTGCACCCAATCTGCAGTATTATATAATTACCGAGCTCATTGTACAAACCGACATACTGTAGGAAAATGGCACAATAAGAAAAGTTTGTTTGTACATAGACAGAGGCACATCCCTTTAATATATACACAGCCCCAAAATCATTGCAATGCATTTAACGCCCTACTCACCATTAACCAAGCTGACCTGAATACACAGCCCCGTGTTCTCCTCCCGACGTGTTTTGCATTTCAAAAGGTTGCCACCCTCCTCTTTTAAAGCTGCTAGAGCTTGCAACATTGTGCAGAGGAGGCAGATATGGGAAATATATTCATCATCGGGCCATGATGTCCATGTTGGTCATACCAAACTTTATGTTGATACCGAACAGGAACAGAAACACCGCCGTGCACATGGGTTAGGCAGAGATGGGAAATATTGCGTTTTGGCGGGACAATGCCCATTATTTTATTTTATTTTCAAAACACTAGGAAAAATGTTAACAAACTCCCACGTCATCACAGCCCACCTGTGTCAAACCTTCGGCTGTCTCGCTTCTTCTCTCATCCAGGTGTACCAATGCTGTTTGTAATTGTCCCTGGGGCTTTGTCAACGTACCTTGACGAAGACGATGGGTGTTGTTCATGTTCCTGTTTCCCCATTGACCTGAGCCAGTTACCGTTGATGTAATTGGTCCCTTTGGGTGCGATTTCATGTCTCCCACTGATTCCCTTTACCCCCATACGCACAACTTATTATGGGAAAAATTTTACCTACTAGGTTTCTTATTGTTTAAAATGGTGCTAATTTTTGCCCCAACAATCAGAGTAAGCTTTCAAATGTTAAATAAGATCTGATTGGTGGGGCAAATTGAGCGGCCCCCTTTTTATTTATGCCACGTTACCACCCCCCTCCCCCCAGACCACTCACACCTTTTTTTAAGGGCGTTACCTCATAGTATCTGGGTTCGCCCCACAACTTGCACCTATTCCCCATCTTATTCTACAAAGTCCGTAAACATTTGCGCACCCATAATCCTTGCAAGCAAACAACTTTAAAAAAGGCCCCGTGATTAATAGCAGTTTTGGTACACTTGTCCCCGCTTAGGAACTATCAGTATATAGTATAGTATATAGTGAGGGGCATAATCATATAAATATAAATAATTAACTATTTCAAAGGAGCGATACCCAGTGGAAAGTGCAAAATGTCATCATTATTTTACGATTACAGTCGTTTGTATGTATGGCGTTTGTAATGTAAACAATTGGTGGCTCCGGGTACTACTACTTTCTATTAATCCAATCGGTGGACATTGACTGGCTGATTGGGGAATCGGATGCCTGCTCTGTGTTGTTTTGCCCGTTGTAATCGTACTATAGCGAAGTTATTACAGCGATATCAGACATTAGGTAAGACCAATTATTTTTACACTGTAACAACCAAAGCGCTCGTAAAGTGAAAGTATCGTTATTATGGCGTAACGCAGCTTTATAACACGTGTCTATCAACAAAAACCCAGGATGTAGATGTAACTATCTAGGCAGCAAAACGAGATGACATGTATCTAATATTAAATAAAATGTACTTGCTTTTAATTATCCGGAGGCAAGGCTAGTAGTAGATGTGGAACCACAGTGGCATTTTAACGCTCGTGATTTAGTGAACCACTCGAAGGGCTCGGAAGCAGGCATGCCCCCAAACTCCGTTAGGAGGCAGTGAGTGATAGACTGAGTTACCCACATGTGCTGTGGCTAAAGATCTAAAATTTAACTCCATAATTGCACTGGCAGCACCATTTGTCAAAAAAGACACTCCCAAAGACACCGTGCAACGTGCAGTATTTGCACCACTTTTAACTCCACATTTAAGACCACTATGTTTAGTCCTTAGGTAGCGCTGAAGCAAGTAGAAATCCCTTTTGGGATTTACCACCAGGGTTTGCAATAATCCAGTATTAAAATACCGGAAGCCCAATTGCCCCAGAGCAATTGCACCTCGGGGTCAAATGAGGGGGGCCCATTAGTCATTTCAGTGAGGTGCAATTCCTTGTAAGGGGTTTTAAAATAAGTGCAACCGCCTATGCTAACTGAGGTAATACAGGTTAGCGGGTTTCTTACTCATTTGCATAGTCAGTGCAAGCGTTTTGTAATAAATTTAGAGATGATAATTGCAAAGTTTTTTGGCAACAAAATGAAAGCCTTTTCAATGTGGGCTTTTAGGCTCAGGCGATTGTGCCAGCAATTTTTGCTAAAATGGAAATCGCGGGAACGCAAAACATTTCCTGCGATTTCCGATGAGCATGCAATTGCGCGTCCCGTTCGCGTTTTGGTTAACGCATTTGCGTTCACCATTTTTGGTGCGTTAACGCAGCGTTTTCCATAACGCGAAAAGGCGAAACGCATGCGCAAACGCAAAAGGCGACACGCAAAAAAAGCGCACACAATCGCGTGCAATAACACTCGCGATTTTGTGGCGCGACCTTGTCCTTGCAGTGTGGCCTAGCCTTAAAAGCCGTGCAAAAGGGTTACAAACTTACCATCTCAACATTCACGAGTGCAGTAACAGTCGCAAAGTGGTATACATCGGGGTAAAATGCAGGTCGTGTGGTGGTAGGGAGATTATTACATCGTCTTGCTCAGCAAAGGGTGGGGTTTATAAACACATGGACCTCTGTTATTGATGGAAGCATTGGTATAAGGATTTTAATGACAGTGGTTCAAACGTTTAGTATGGGCGATTTTAGTTTGTGGTAGTTTACTAAACTCTCCAATTGGAATGTTATATCGTGTATACATTTACTAAAGGACACATTCATCTAACATACAAGTGGAATTAAATATAATACTGGAAATGAATGGAATGATAAAGGCAGACAAAATCAAATAATTCCTCAAATATAAAGGCCAAATAAAGCTAAATAAGCTACAATGATATGATATTCAGTGCGTTGTGCATGCCATGTGGTTATTGGTTCGGGACACATATCAAGAATGTAAACTGACTTCTACTATCTTTCCATTAGCTCTGCGTGTAACTTATGGTTACAGTGTTATATCACCTTTACGTTAAGATTAATGCTCCCTCCACTAAATGTTGTAAAGGATGTGACATTTTCTTGCCTGCTTAAATTAACACCTCAGAAAATGAAATTAACCGTTCATTCTTAAAATGTTAAGAGCTGAGTTATTAGAAGCTGAAGGAAATTTTTTTTATTCTAACTAAAGCAAAGAAAGAGAATAAGGAGGAATCGACGTCTAATATCAAGTGATATATTACCTTGAACTTTAATGTTCCCCAACATTCCAATTCTGGATTTCCTGAATACTAGACGATGTTTCCAACGCCACAGGTCGTTAACCTACCTGATACCTGCAATTTAATATAACTGGTTAAACACATTTTATGGAGTTAGACTAAAACTCTTTCATTTGACTTACACTTAAAAGTATGCTGAATAACATGTATTTATTACTTTCTAAAATTTGATCAACTCTAACATTCTATCACTATAAATATCTCACTTCACTCGATCACTATAACATTCTATCACTATAAAATTATATCACTATCACGTTGATCTATCCTATAACATTCTATCACTATATCATTCTCTCACTATAACATCTTATCATCTATCATTCTATCACTATATCATTCATCACTTATAACAATGTCTATCACTATATCATTCTAGTCACTATAATGTTCTATCACTATAATCTATCTTATTCTCTATCACATAATGTTCTATCCTATAAAATTCTATCACTATATCATTCTATCACTATACATTCTATCACTATACATTTAATCACTATCATACCTAAAGTTCTAATCACTATACATTACACTATCTGTCATCACTATAAGATTCTATCACTATAATTCTATATATCAACTTTATATAACATTCTTATACTATAAGTCTATCACTATAACATTCTATCACTATATAATTTTCTATCATGATAACATTTTATCTACATATAAAACATCTATCTATACTTCTCACTATAAACGTTTATCCTACGTCTATTTAATCATTCTATCACTATAAAATTCTTACTCGTCATGCTAAAATCACTATAATTATTTTAAACGTCATAACATTCTAGTCACTTTAATTCTTCAGATCTTAATCATATTACGTTCTATCACTATAACTTTATGACTCATATCATTTTTCACTATAAATCATCTATCACTATCACGTTCTATCACTCATAACATCTACACTATAGTTCTATACACTATACTAAATGTTCTATCACTATAACTTTCATATATCTTAGTCAGAAACATTATATATATAATTTTACTATAATTCTATCAACATAACATTCTATGCATGAGTATCTTGTTGCACATCTTCATATAACATTATATTCACTACACGGTTTATCACATAAACATTCCATCACATAATTCAAACCTTACTATCCACTATAACATTCTATCACTATAATGCCTAATATACTTTCATCACTTAAACTTCTATCACTATAACTTTCTATCACTGTTCTCCATAACATTATTCACTCGTAAAGTTGACTCACTAAAACATTCTATCCTTACTAGACATTCGATCAGTTAGAAAATTATTCTGATCTATTATAAACGTTTCTCTCAGCTCAATCTATATAACATTATATTCCGATTAACATCATCACTAGAACGTTAATCACTATAATAACTTATCCTACACCATCTAGAACCTTCCTATAAATCTATCATATGAACATCTATCACTACAACTTATCATCACTATAACAGGTTCATCACTCACATTATAAATTTTCTAGCACTAACGTTCTACATATAACAATGATCACTGTAACGTTCATCACTAAGTATTCCTAACTTAACGTTCTACAGTACTATAACATTCTATCACCTAAAGTTCTCCAACTTCTATCACTATAAGTTGTCTATCACTAAACTAGTAAAATCGATCACTAGCTTCTCTCAGTCGTCACTATAACATTCTATCACTATAACGTTCAATCACTACGAACATTCTATCGCAATTACTATAACATTCGATCACTATAAATTCGATCACTACATACATTATATACTATACGTTCATCACTATAACATTTTATCAATATATCTTCTCTCACGTATAACGGTTCTAGTCAATAAACATGCTGAGCAATAGAACGTGTAACTATAATATTCTATCACTAGAGACGTGTAGAACTAGAAACCTCGAGCCACTATAACGTGTCTGATCACTTAAAGGTCTACCACTATAAGAGGTCTATCAATATAATATGGCGATCATATATATTCGTAGCAATAACATTCTCTCAGGTTCTGTCACGAGAACATTCTATCACTATACGTTCAACACTACAACATTCGGATGAAATTACGATAACGAGTCGAGCAACGATTAACAGGCACACTATAACCTTCTATGTGCAGATATCAGGCTATCACTATGAAGTTATATCACTATAACATTCGATCAATATATCATCTATCACTATAACGTTTATCACTATAACATTTATCACTATAATAGTTCATCACGGATAACCTAGTATCACTATGACACTTCTAATCCTATAACGTTCTTATAACGTTTCTATACATTTGCTCAGGTTCTGGTCACGGAGTTAATATCTATCACTATAAACATGTATATCACTATAATGTTCGTATCACGATAATGTTCTTCACGATAAGATGGTTCTATCCCACATACGTTCGATCACTATTAAGGTTTCTACACTAAAATATTATAGCACTATAACGTTCTATCACTAGTAATATATCACTAAACAGGTGTACGAGCACTAGAATATGATATCACGAGAACAGGCTATGCACTATAACCCAGGCGAGCACTAGTAAGAGGGAGGGTGCAAGATAATGTGCTAGGCACATAACGAAGCCACTAGGAACATGCGTTCACATATAACATGCTATCACGTATACGATTTTATCACTATAATGGTATGCACTAGAACATAACGAAAACATGCTATCACTTATAACATTCTATCACTATAATATTATATCACATAAACGTTCTATCAATATAATATTCTCTCAGGTTCTGTTGCTCTAATATCCAGTCACTTAGCCATGTATCCAGACCACGGTTTGGTTTTTATGCAGCACTGCTGGTGAGAATTACTAATTACCGGACGGGCCATGACCATGACATGTGTTATTAAGGGAGGGGACTGTGTGTTTTCCTCACCAGTTTGCCATTAACTTTCCTGGAACAGGAAAGAACAATGTAGGAAAGTTTCCATCAAATTCTGAAAGAACAAATCCATACACCTGATCTTTTATGTACGGGCGGGCAGCACAGTCGCGTAGTCAATACACTGATGGAAATGGCTAGAAAACTGCCGGAGCCCATCCATCTCCTAATAAACAATGGGATTACCTATCCTGTCATCCTCGGCCGACATCTTATAAAGTTGGATGCAAATTATTAATAACTTAATGTTAAAATATTATATCCTGACCTAAGCAGAGTTATAAAGTTTATCTCCTTCTCACTAGACACAGATCCTGGTGTATCCCACTCAGTTACACTCATAGACCATTATAAGGGATTATCACTCAGTGTTATGGCAGAGTTAAAGTTTATCTCCCTTTCACTAGACCAGATCCTGGTGTATCCCACTCAGTTTACACTCTATAGACCAGTTATAAGGGATTATCACTCAGTGTATGTCAGAGTTTATAAAGTTTATCCCTTCTCACTAGACACAGATACCTGGTGATCCCACTCAGTTACACTCTATAGACCCAGTTATAAGGGTTATCACTCAGTGTTATGGCAGAGTTATAAAGGTTATCTCCTTCTCACTAGACAAAGATCCTGGTGATCCCACTCAGTTACACTCATAGACCAGTTATAAGGGATTATCACTCAGTGTTTATGGCAGAGTTATAAAAGTTTATCTCCCTTCTCACTAGACACATGATTCTGGTGTATCCCACTCGGTACACTCTATAGACCAGTTTATGGGATTATCACTCAGTGTTAGCCAGAGTTATAAAGTTTATCTACCTTTCACTTTAGACACAGATCCTGGTGTATCCCACTCAGTTACACTCTATAGACCAGTTTTAAGGGATTATCACTCAGTGTTATGACATTACAAGGTTTCTGTGATATGATTGGTCCACCCGCCTTGATCTCAAATGATCACAAAGGCTGTGACAACCTTGTTAACCCTTCTAGTTACTTGTTATACCCAGAGGATTGTCTGGCGCATATTTTATCTTCCCGTGTTAACAATTCCCCCCCCCCCTTTCCAGCCAAACTAAACATTCCTTTTACCTACGGAATAAATACCATGATAAATAAGACACTGCTACGTTTCAGGCTGCGTGTGGGCAGGAAGGGGTTACTACATGTTACATGCCAAATCTACACTTCACAATGTGCATCATTTACTGTAACGAGGCCACATTATAGGATTTGATGTTTATGTTCTTCTCAATGCAAATGTAAAATTACCGGCGATTATCCCATTATTCGCCTCTGTTTTCTATTGTCTGTGTGTGCAAATGTATATTTTCTTTGCGGATACGAAATAAAAACTGTGCTCCAGATTTTTGCGTGCGTGCACAAGCCCAGAACTGTTACATGTGCACTTCTTAGACTTAGAGGGAACAATTCCCTCCAAAGGTCCCATCATAAATATTCACAATGAACAGTAATGAGGCAGATTTAATGCCAACGGAAGATTTATTACTCCAAAGGAGATCAGACAGGTGTCCGCGTAATTCGCTTTTATTGGTGAACCAGAATATTCCCGTCTTGCACGGTTATTAATAAGGAAAGACATTACAGTTGGCTAAGGTTCCAGCAAAAGGCATCAGGAGGAATGAAAGTGGAAAATCTACTGAATGGTTTTATTGATAACCGTTGGGATAATGTCATAATGCGCGTGTGTCTCTGTGCATTTTAATAACATTAATTGTAAATATCAATATTAGCATATTAGATGATGGGATAATAAACACAGTGGGGGAGCAGCTTTGGAATAAAGCTTAACCCTTTAGGATCTTGGAGATTGAAGTCTCCAATGACATTTGTCCTGGAAGACTACCCAGAATCCTCCTTTCCTCAGAGCACATGTTGTTTGTTGCAGTGACAATATTAATCCTGCTAATTGTGATGTTATTAGGGGTTTATACAGGGATGTCCAACCAGGGGGCCCAGACATCATATTTTTCGAATGGTAGATTGCTGGGGTCCTGGGCCTGAGATGGACTGATTAAACTCATGCTGTTCATCCATAATATTGTTATAACAGCTCAGGGTATTTCCCATCTTTTAAGTTTATTACTTGCTGGAGAAAAGTTTTGGTTATGTTTTGCCTTATTTCCCCTTTAATTTTGACAGCTCAGCGTTCCCTTCTGTCTGGTAGTAATAAAGTGATTGTGTTGTCTTGCGTTACATTCCAGGTTATTTTCATGGTCTCCGGTGTTCACTGAGCTGAATATAAAGATAAGCGTGTAGCTGCCATACTGCCGCTGTATAAAGCTCATTGTGTTATCCGAATCGAACATTTACATTCTGTTCTGCATTGAAGAATCCACCACTTGTTAAATAGATTCAGATTCCCTCCAGGGACCTGGGTCAGGGTGTGAATGGTGAAGGGATTTTCTCATTACATTACCAAGGCTCAGATTTGGGATTTTGTAATAGAATCAGCACAGCCTTGATAAGGTTACAGCAAACCTAATGTTCTAATGTTCTTTAATTTTCATTCTGTGCAGTACCGGCATTCGCCTGTTCAAGCCACATTATGGTTTTTTTTCCCCATGTGCTGTAACAGAAAAGGTAGCACACAGCGCCCCCATTTGGACATGGGCTGTCTGAATTAAATAGAATTAAATGGAATGAGGTTTAGATAAAGTCTCTATAGGTAATGACAGGAAATAGATGGAAATAGAAAGTTGATACTGAGAACTGATAGAGACCTAAAGAGATGGCCAGGTGATTGGTAGACTGGTGATTGGTAGACAGGTGATTGATAGACAGTTGATAGAGAGAGACAGATATTGATAGACAGGTGATTGATAGCGAAACACAGATGTTGATGAACAGGTGATTGACAGAGAGAGACAAATATTGATACGTGATAGATAGAGAGAGACAGATATTGATAGACAGGTGATTGATAGAGAGAGACAGATATTGATAGACAGGTGATTGATAGAGAGAGACAGATATTGATAGACAGGTGATAGAGAGAGACAG
>JAACNH010000010.1:3338419-3357177 GCA_019447015.1 Hymenochirus boettgeri | reverse complement strand
ATATTGATACGTGATGCTAGATAGGAGAGAGAGAGAGAGATATCGATAGAAAGTGATTGATAGAGAAAGACAGTTTATTGATGAACGGTGATAGAGAGAGACGATATTGGGTAGACAGGTAGTAATACGATTGAGAAAGTACGATATGAGACGGTATAGAAACACGATTTGGTAGACCGGTGATTAATAGAGGAGACATATTGGATAGTACAGGTTGATAGAGACAGATACTGATAGACAGGTGATGAGAAGATCCTGATAGAACAGTGATAGAGACAGTTGATAGACGAAGTAGACGTAATAGAGCAGATACTATAAATGAAACATATATTGAGACAGTGATATTGAGACGATAAGCACATATTGAATAGACAGGTGATAAGACGATATTGATAGACAGGTGATAGAGACAGATATTGATATACAGGTGATAGATAGAGACCGATATGTAATAGACAGGTGATAGAGACAGATACTGATGACGGTGATAGAGATATTGATAGATAGGTGATAGACCAGATATTGATAGCACAGGTGATTAGAGACGAAGTCTGATAGACAGGTATAGAGACAGATATTGAATAGACAGGTGATAGATAGAGACGATTTGATCATCAGGTGATGAATAGAGAGAGACAGATATTGATAGACCAGTTATAGAGGAGATACGATATTGATATACAGGTGATAGAGACAAGTGATTATAGAGAGTGATAGACAGGTGATAGAGACCATATTTGATAGCCGGTGATAGAAGACGATTAGCAGGATAAGACAATCTGATAGACAGGTGTAGAGACCGATATTGATAGACAGGTGAAGAGACAGATCCTGATAGACATGGTGATAGAGACAGATATTGAGTATGCCAGGTATGATCAGGTAGACAGGATATTGATTAGACAGGTGATAGGAGAATACAGTAGAATGATAGCCTGATAGAGACCAGATGATTGAGTAGACAAGATGATAATAGATACGAACCCGAGGTGATAATAGAACGATACTGATGACAGGTGATAGAGACCAGATATGAATAGACAGTGATCGAGACAGATATTGAGAGACATGTGATAGAGACAGATATTGATAGACAGAGGTATAGAGACAAGATATTGATAGCCGGTGATAGAGTTGAGAGACAGGATAGTAGAAGTTTGATAGACCAGGTGATTTAATAGGAGAGACAGATATGTGATAGACAGGTTTTGAATAGAGAGAGACGATATTGATAGACAGGTACGAACGATAATGAGACAGGGAATATTGATGTAGACAGGTTAAGAGACGATATTGATAGAACAGTGATAGAGACAGACTATTGATATACCAGGTGAAGAGACACGATATTGAAGAGCAAGTATAGAGACAGATATTGAATAGACAGGTGATAAGAGATTAAGCATGGAATACGAGAAGATACTGAAGCAGGTGATAGCGACAGATACTGATAGACAGGGATGAATATCGCAATGACGGTATAGAAGTATTGAACAGGTGATGAGACAGATATTGATAGACCGGTGGATAGAGACAGTCTCTTGATAGACAGATCGATATGAGAACGGTTAGAGTAGACAGATATTGATAACCAGGTGATAGATAGAGACACGATATTGATAGACGGTGATAGATAAGCGATATGATACAGTGATTGATAGAACAAATTAGACGTGATAGAGAGAGACAGATATTGATAGACAGGTGACAGAGAGAGACAATATTGATAGAAAGGTGAGAGAGAGACGATACTTGAAAAAGTATGAGGCCAGAATAGTAGTATAGAGACAATATGTGATAGACAGGTGTTAGAGACAGATATGATAGACAGGTACTAGAGACAGATATTGATAGACCCGTGATAGAGACATATTATCGAGACAGGTGAGTAGAGACACGATATGACTAGACAGTGAATGAGAGAGACAGATATTGATTAGACGGTGATAGAGAAAGAACAGATTATTGATAGACAGGTGATAGAGAGAGACAGATTATTGATAGCGACAGTGATTATAGAGAGTAGACAGATATTGATCACAGTGTATAGAGAGAGACCAGATATTGACAGACAGGTGATAGAGACAGATATTGGGTAGACAGGATTGATGGATTAGAGAGACAGATATTGGTAGACATTGATGATCAATCAGATATTGATGACATGATAGATAGAGAGAAGATACCGTGATTGATAGAGAGACAGAGATTAGAGCAGGGAGAACAGATATTGATAAGAACCGGTGAATAGAGAAGCCAATATTGATAGACAGGTATAGATACAGATACATTGATAGACGGGATAGAGACAGAACTGATAGACATGTGATTGATAGATTGACAGGGATTAAGAATGATAGACAGGTGATAGAGACGATATTGAAGACAAGGTGATAGCGACAGATATTTGAGAACAGGTGATGAGACAGATACTGATACATGTGATAGAGACAGATACTGATAGACAGGTTTGATAGAGACAGATACTGAAAGACAGGTGAATAGAGACAGATACTGATAGAGTGATACGAGACTACTGATAGACAGGTGCAATAGAGACAGATATTGATTAGACAGGTGATAGCGAGAACTAGAATGGTGATAGATCTAATGAGAAGTTGATCAGAGACAGATATTGATAGACAGGTGATAGAGACAGATATTGATAGACAGGTGATAGAGACAGATTGATGACAGTAGTAGGACTAGATAGACAGATATATATGATATGACATGACAGTGATAGATGAGAGACAGATATTGATAGACACGGAATGAGCAGATGAAGACAGGTATAAGAGAGACGCTTTATTTTGACGTTGATAGAGAGAGACAGATATTGATATACGTGAAGGATTGATAGAAGGAGAGAGCCCGATATTGATAGACGGGTGATAGAGACAGATATTGATCGACGTTGATAGATACAGATATTGATAGACAGGTGATACGAGACATATTGATAAGTCCTTGATCGACACGATTGATAGGAGGTGAGAGACAGATATTGATAGACAGGTCTGAGGAGCGTTATGACTAGAGGTTAATAGAGAACCTGTGATAAACGTACTAGGGAAATTTTCATATAGGATAGAGAGACAGATATTGATAGACAGGTGATAGGAGAGACAGATATTGATAGACAGGTGATTAGAGAGAGACAGAGTTATAGACGGTGATAAGAAGAGACCAGATATTATATAACAGGTGATTTAAGAGAGAGACGATATTGGTAGCAGGTTTGAAAACATGATAAAGTATAGAGAGAGACAATATTTATAGACAGGTGATAGAGAGAACAGATATTGATAGTATCAAGGTGATAAGGAGATTATTGATAACGGGATTGAGAGCCGATATTGGTAATAGCATGTGATTGAAATCAGATCTGATAGACATGGTGATAGAGAGCACAGATATACTGATGACAGGTGATAGAGAGAGACAGATATTGATAGACCGATGATAGATAGCGACAGATATTGATAGACAGGTGAGTAGAGACAGATTAATTGATAGACAGGTGATAGAGAGATACATGATAATTGATATAACAGATCTGATAGAAGGGAAGAGACAGATATTGTAGACAGGTGATAGAGAGCAGATTTAGTTAGACAGGTGATGTAGAGAGACAGTATTGATAGACAGGTGCTGTGAACGTATTATCATGGCCTGCTATAGGCAGATTAATTTAGAATTCATGACATGGATGAGAAATATTTACAATGATAAATATGTACATTCTCGTTTTTCAAGCTCTTATTATTTCTTTTTCAAACTCCTATCTTGATCATGTATCTAAAAACTCATTCAGTGCAAACCTCCCTGGGTTTCTCGGGAAAGATACAAGGGAAACACGAGCCGTTAAAGTTCTGTATAGGCTCACCTAAATATAGTGTCTGCATAAATAACCGAAATCTCTAACGTTTATTCTAATTGAAAACCTCCCCTTTCATACCAAGGACCCTGTGAAGAACAATTCCCTAGAGTCTCCTCCTGTATCCCAGTTCAATCATGTTTGCATGATCTCTCGCCCCCATTCTGATCCTCGCCCCATTCCGATCTCCTCGCCCCATTCCGTCCTCCCACCACATTTTGAAACACCCCTCAACACCCCACATGACTGTCCATAATGCCTCTCGCTCTATTTCCTTCCTAACAGTTGCTGGACAACGGAATTATAATATGAATTTCTGGCTTCGCTCTCGACTTCCTTTTCTACATGGCCATTGGGGAAGTGACTGACAAATCCGATCGCAGCTCATTAACTATATTCCCACCCTGAATTACAAGAGAGCTGATAAATGCCACACTCTCCCTTTAAACACTGCAGTCACAATGATTAGCAAATGGCCAATATTACCTCCTCCACCCACTAGGGAGCAGCTTATGTGACTGAGGGGTGGGGCAAGCAATCTTCGCTCTTCATCGTACAGTACAAGCTTGCCCAGAGACAGGGAGGAGCCATGTATATTTTTTCTAGGGATTGGATTTTTTTCACAATCCATGACACTTTCCCGTTTAAGTATTGAATATAATCTGGTACATTGGTCTCGGGGCACAGACCCCAACTTTATAGCTAGTGGGTGTAAGTAGGCCAGTTGTGCACCTTAGGTTATAGGTGCAGGTGCAAACCCATATCATGGCTACCACTACGGTACCCTGACCCCCAGAGTCCACTGTTATAAGGTTAAAACATTCAGTGTCACTTTAAATGTGCCCATTGGGAACATTAATTAGCAGATCTGTCTATGCTCTAATGCAGACTTTCTAGTGTTTTCATTGGGACAGGTAATTTTTGTGATCTTTTAATCCGAGTCTTTTGCATTATATCTCCAACTGGCAGGCCAACCTCATGTGCCGGACACGACACCAAAAAAATAATGGGTAAAGGTGATTAATGGTGTTTTTAATGTTTTGCAAAGTTGCACATAACAAATCTCTAATATCCCTTTATTGTCTTCCCTATATTATTGCGGTGAATATAGATTCTGGTAGTGCATGAGCACCCTCTGGTGGGTATACAGTAGGCAGTCGCAGAGCCTAACTCGGTTGTTCCATAATGAAGTTTATAGTTATATCAATAAAAGTTCTTATCGCTTAAAAATGTGGTGCTAATTTTTTGCCCCAACCAATCAGATTTGCTTTCAACAAATGTGAAATTCCAGATCTAATGGGTTGGGGGAAATTAGGCACCATTTTAAGCGATAGAACTTGTATGAATCTCCCTCTTGTCTGTGGCAGTACCGTTTTCCCTTTAATAATAAGAAATGAATATCCCTCATTACACCTACTTTCCTACTTCCGATTTCCACCAATGTCTAGACGTTAGACATCCGCGATTTTGTATCAGTTTCCACTTTCTCTGTTTCAATTTCTACATTCTTAATGGATTCCATGGTTTGTGATAAGAAAAATGAACATTCCGTTAATTACTGATCCAGTGCCTGCAGCGCCAAAAGGGACATTGCACTTTCCTCTCCACTAAGTGTTTGATAACGAAAAACAGAATGTAATTGGCTGACAGGTGGTACATCGTAATCAAGACATTGATAAAGGTTTTAGTATTTTAATCATACTCAATCAAATTCCTTACAGTTCCGGACCGTTGAGAGTAATAACAGTAACAAATAGACCGAACTATTACCCAAACTGTTACCTTACTAGTGAGGTAATAACAAGTAAACAACTAAGACCAACTATACCCAAACAGTTACCTGGGACTGTGAGAGTAATAACATGTAAATAGACCAACATTACCCAACAGTTCCTGGGACTGGTGAGAGATAATAACATGTGAACAATAGCCAACTATACCTAAGTTACCTGTGACTGGTGCGAGATCATACATTACAATAGACCACTATTACCCAAACGTTACATGGGGACTGTGTAATAGTACATGTAAACATACCCCACTATACCCAAAAACTGTTACCTGGGAACTGTAAGAGTAATAACATAACATGACCACACTATCACCCAACAGTTAGCTGTACTGGTGAGAGTAATAACATGTAACAATAGACCAACTAGTACCCAACAGTTAACCTGGACTGGTGAGAAGTAATCCATGACACAATAGACCACTAGTACCCCAAACTTTTAACCTGGGACTGTGAGAGTAATAACATGTAACAATAGACCAACTACTAACCCAAACTGTTATTACCTGGGACTGGTGAAGTAAAACATGTAACAATAGACGAACTACTACCCACACTGTTCCCTGGGACTGGTGAGGTAAACACATGTAACCATAGACCAACTACTACCCAAACTGTTACCTGGGACTGGTGAGAGTAATAACTGTACAATAGACCAACTATTACCAAACTGTTACCTGGGACTGGTGAAGTAATAACATGTAACAATAGACCAACTACTACCCAAACTGTTAACCTGGACTGGTGAGTGTAATAACATGTAACAATAGACCAACTATTACCCAGACTGTTACCTGGGACTGGTGAGAGTAATAACATGTAACAATAGACCAACTATTACCCAGACTGTTACCTGGGACTGGTGAGAGTATAACATGTAACATAGACCAACTATTTACCCACAGTTAACTGTACTGGTGAATAGTAACATGTAACATAGACCAACTATTACCCAATAATTACCTGGGACTGGTGAGAGTAATACCAATGTACACAATAGAACCAACTATTACCCAAACTGTTACCTGGGACTGGTGAAGTAATAACATGTAACTAGACCAACTACTACCCCAAACTGTTACCTGGGACTGGTGAGAGTAATAACATGTACACAATAGACCAACACTTAACCAAACTGTTCCCTGGGACTGGTGATGTAATAACGTCACAATATAGACCAACTATACCCAAACTGTTTACCATGGGACTGGTGGAGAGTATAACATGTAACAATAGAACCAACTATTACCCAACTGTTACCTGGACTGGTGAAGTAATAACAGTACAATAGACCAACTATCTCCCCAAACTGTTACCTGGGACTGGTGAGTGTAATAACATGTAACAGTAGACCAACTATTACCCCAGACTGTACCTGGGATGGTGAGAAGTAATACATGTAACAATAGCCACTATTACCCAAACGTTACCTGGTACTGGTAGGGAAATACAATGTAACATAGACCAACTAGTACCCACTGTTTCCTGGGGCTGGTGAAGTAGTAACCATGTAACAATAGACCAACTATTACCCAAACTGGTACCTGGGCTGGTGAGAGTATAACAAAATGTACAATAGACCACTATTACCCAGACTGTACCGGGACTGGTGAGAGTAGTACTTACAATAGACCAACTACTACCCAAACTGTTACCTGGGACTGGTGAGAGTAATAACATGTAACAATAGACCAACTACTACCCAAACTGTTACCTGTACTGGTGAAGTAATAACATGTAACGATAGACCCAACTATTACCCAAAAAACTGGGTTACCTGTACTAGTGAGAGTAGTAAACATTTAAAGATAGACCACTATTCCCCAAACTGTTACCTGTACTGGTGAGAGTAATAACATGTCCGATAGACCACTACTACCCAAACCGTTACCTGTACTGGTGAGTGTAATACATGTACGATAGACCAACTATTACCCAAACTGTTACCTGTACTGGTGAGTCAATAACATGTAATGAAGACCAACTATTACCCAACTTTACCTGTAACTGGTGAGTGTAATAACATGTAACGATAGACCAACTATTACCCCAACTGTTACCTGTATGGTGAGAGTATAACATGTAACGATAGACCCAACTATTACCCAACTGTTACCTGGGTCTGGTGAGAGTAATAGTAATAGACCAACATTACCCAACAGTTACCTTTACTGGTGAGAGTAATAACATGTACAATTAGACCACTATTACCCAACTGTTAGCTGTACTGGGGTAGTAATAACTGGTAACGATAGACGAACTATTAACCCAACTGTTACCTGTACTGGTGAGAGTAATAACATGTAACGCTAGACCAACATTACCACAAACTGTTACTCGTACTGGTGAGAGTAATACTGGTACGATAGACCAACTATTACCCAAACTGTTTCCCTGTACGTGAGAGTAGTAAAAATGTAACATAGACCAACGCTACAACTGTTACCTGTTACCTGGTACTAGTATACCATGTACAATACGCACCAAAGTATTACCTGTTCCTGGTGAGAGATAACATGTAACAATAGACTAACTATTACCCAAACTGTTACCTGTACTGTGGAGAGTATAACATGTAACGATAACCAAACTATTACCCAAACTGTTACCTGTACTAGTGAGAGTAATAATATGTAACGATAGACCAACTATTACCCAACCATTACCTGTACTGTGTGAGAGTAACATGCAACGATAGACCAACTATTACCCAACTGTTACCTTACGGTGAGTGTAATAACATGCAACGATAGACCAACTTAACCCAACTGTTATACTGTACTGGTGAGTAGTAATAACATGTAACGATAGACCAACTTCTACCCAAACATTAACCTGTACTGGTGAGAGTATAACATGTACGATAGACCAACTATACCACCCAACTGTTACCTGTATGGTGAGAGTAATAACATGTAACATAGACCAAACTACTACCCAAACTGTTTACACTGTACTGGTGAGAGTAATAACATGTAACGATAGACCAACTATTACCCAACTTCATACCTGTACTGGTGAGAGTAATAACTGTAACGATGGACCAACTTTACCCAAACTGTTAGCTGTATGGTGAGAGTAATAACATGTAATGATAGACCAACTATTACCCAAACTGTACCTGTACTGGTGAGGTAATAACATGAACGATAGACCAACTATTACCCAACTTTTACCTGTACTGGTGAGAGTAATAACTGTAACGATAGACCAACTATACCAAACTGTTACTTGTACTGGTGAGAGTATAACATGTAACGATAGAACCAACTATTACCCAAACTGTTTACCTGTACTGGTGAGAGTATTAACATGTAACGATAGACCAACTATTACCCAAACTGTTTACCTGGTACTGGTGAGAGTAGTAACTGTAACGATAGACCACTATTACCCAACTGTTACCTACTGGTGAGAGTAATAACATTAACAATAGACCAACTATTACCCAAACTGTTACCGGTGACTGGTGAGAGTAAATACTGTAACGATAGACCAACGTTACCCAACTGTTCTGTACTGGTGAGATTAGTAAAATGTAACGATAGACCAACTGCTACCCAAACTGTTACCTGTAGCTGTGAGAGTAGTAACATGTAACAATGACCAACTATTACCCAACTGTTACTGGTGAGAAGTAATAACATGTAACAATAGCCTACCTAATTACCCAAACTGTTACCTGTACTGGTGAGAGTATAACATGTAACGATAGAACCAACTATTACCCAACTGTTACCTGTACTGTGAGAGTATAACTTGTAAGATAGACCCAACTATTACCCAAACTGTACTGTACTGGTGAGAGTAATAACATTAACATAGACCAACTATCTACCCAACCGTTACTGTACTGGGAGTGTATAACATGTAACAATAGACAACTATTACCCAAAACTGTTACCTGTACTGTGATCAATAACATGTAATTATAGACCAACTATTACCCCAACTGTTACCTGTACTGGTGAGTGTAAAACATGTAACATAGACCACTATTACCCAAACTTTACCTGTACTGGTGAGAGTAATAACATGTAACTAGTAGACCAACTATTACCCAAACTGTTACCATGACTGGGAGAGTAATGTAACAATAGACCAATATTACCAAACATGTTCACCTGTACTGGTGAGAGTATACATGTAACAATAGACAACTATACCCAAACTGTTAGCTGTACTGGTGAGAGTAATAACATGGTAACGATAGACAACTAGTTACCCAAACTGTTACCTGTACGGGTGAAGTACTAACATGTAACGATAGACCAACATTTACCCAAACTGTACTGTACTGGTGAGAGTAATAACTGTACACGATAGACCAACTATTACCAAACTGTTTCCTGTACTGGTGAGAGTAGTAAAATGTAACGATAGACCAACTTAACCCAAACTGTTACCTGTACTGGTGAGTAGTAACATAGTACATAGTACCAACTATTACCTTACGGTGAGAGTAATACATGTAACAATAGACAACTATTACCCAAACTGTTACCTGTACTGGTGAGAGTAATAACATGTAACGATAGACCACTATTACCAAACTTTCCTTTACTAGTGAGATAATATGTAACGATAGACCAACTATTACCCAACCATGTACCTGTACTGGTGAGAGTAATAACATGAACGATAGACCAACTATTACCCAACTGTTTACCTGTACTGGTGAGTAGTAATAACATGAACGATAGACCAACTATTACCCAAACTGTTACCTGTACTGTGAGTGTAATACATGTAACGATAGACCAAATACTACCCAACATTCCTGTACTGGTGAGAGTAATAACATGTAACTAAGACAACTATTACCCAAACTTGTACTTACTGGTGAGAGTAACTAACATGTAACGATAGACCAACTACTACCCCAAACTGTTACCGTGTACTGGTGAGTAATAACATGTAACGATGACCAACTATTATCCCAAACTTCACCTGTACGGGTGGAATTATACTGTAACGATAGACCACTATTACCCAACTGTTAGCTGTACTGGTGAGAGTAATAACATGTAACGATAGACCACTATTACCCAAACTGTACCTATACTGGTGGAGTAATAACATGTAACGATAGACCAACTATTACCACCCAACTGTTTACCTGTACTGGTGAGAGTAATAACTGGTACGATAGACCACTATTACCCCCCCAACGTTTACTGTACTGGTGAGAGTAATAACATGTACGATAGACCAACTATTACCCAAACTGTTACCTGACTGGTGAGAGTATAACATGTAACGATAGACCAACTATTACCCCAACTGTTACCTGTACTGGTGAGAGTATAACATGTAACGATAGACCAACTATTACCCAACTGTTACCTGTACTGGTGAGAGTAATAACATGTAACAAACCAACTATTACCCAAACTGTTTACCTGTAACTGGTGAGAGTAATAACATTGTACGATAGACCACTATTACCCAAACTGTTTACCTGTACTGTGAGAGTATTAAAATGTAACGATTAGACCAACTATTACCCAAACTGTTTGCCTACTGGGTGAGAAGTAACATGGTAACCAATAGACCAACTATTACCTGACTGTGAGAGTACTAAATGTACATAGACAACTTTACCCAAACTGTTACCTGTACTGGTGGAGAGTAATAATCTGTAACGATAGACCAACTATTAACCCAAACTGTTACCGTACTGGTGAGATAGTAAATAATGTAACTAGAGGACCAATTTAACCCAACCATTACCGTACTGGTGAGAGTAATAACTGGCAAACTATAGACCAAACTATTTACCCAAACGTGTTCCTGTACTGGTGAGTGTTAAATACCATGCAACGATAGCCAACTGCTACCCAAACTGTACCTGTTACTGGGAGTGTAACATAACAAGATCTTACGTCGAGAGTACGAACATAGATCACTATCTACCAACTGATACCTGTAATGGTGAGAGTCATAACATGTACGATTAGACCAACTATTACCCAAACTGTTACCTTACTGGGGAGGTAATAATATGTAGGATAGGACCATATCTACCCAAACCATTACCTTGTACTGGTGAGAGTAATAACATGCAACGTATACGACCAACTATTACCCAAACTGTCACCTGTACTGGTGAAGCGAAAACATCAAACGATTGACCAACTATACCCAACTTGTTAGCTGTACTGGGGAAGTAGTATACATGTACGATTAAGACCAAACTATTACCAAACTGTTACCTGTATGGTGAGATGGTAATAACATGTAACGATAGCCCACCAAATCTACCCAAAACTTTACCTGTAACTGGTGAGAGAATACAATGGGTAACGATCAGACCAACTATTACCCAAATGTTAGCTGTACTGGGTTAGAGTATAACATTACGATAGACCAACCTATTACCCAAACTGTTACCTGTATGTAGAGTAGTAACCATGGTACGATAGACCAATATTACCCAAACTTTCCTGTAACTGGTGAGAGAGAAACATGTAACGAGGTAGACCAACTATTACCCAACGGTACCTGTACTGTGAGATGAGAGTATATAACATGTAACAAGAGACAACTATAACCCAAACTGTTAGCTGTACTGTGAGAGTATAGTCACATGTAACGATTAGACCCAAACTATTACCCAAACTGTTAGCCTGTACTGGTGAGGAGTAATAACATGTAACACAGAGACCAACTATTACCCCAACCTGTTACCTGTCTGGTGACGAGTAATAAGTGTAACAATAGACCACTACTACCCCAAACTGTTTACCTGTAACTGGGGAGGTATAACATGTAACAATAGACCAACTATTACCCAAACGTTTACCTGTACTGGTGAGAGTAATAATCAGTACACATTAGACACTATTACCCAATGTTACCTGTACCTGGTGAGAGTAATAAAGGTAACAATGAGACCAACTGGTTACCCAAAACTGTTAACTGTACTGGGGAGAGTAATAAAAACATAAACAAAGAACCAACTAGTCCGAAACTGTGACCGTACTGGTGAGAGTAATAACAGTGTAACAAGAGACAACCCTATGTAACCCCAAACTGTGTACCGGTGTACTGGTGGAGAGTGAATAACAGTAACAATAGGACCAAACTATTACCCAATGTTACCCTGTACTGGTGAGAGTAATAACATTGTAACGAAGGACCAACTATCCTCAACTTTACCTGTACTAGTGTAGAGTAATATATGTACATGATAGACCAACTATTACCCAAAACCATTACACTGTACTGGTAGAGTAATAATGCAACGATAGACAAACTAATACCCAACTGTTACCGTAACTGGGAGTGTAAAAACATGCAACGATAGACCAACTATTACCCAAACTGTTTACCTGTATGGTGAGTGTTAAATAACATGTAACATAGACCAACTACTACCCCAAAACCATTACTGTACTGGTGAGAGTGAGAGTATAACTGTAACGAAGACCAACTATCTACCCCAACTGTACCTGACTGGTGAGAGAGTATTAAACATGTACGATAGACAACTACTACCCACCCATACCTTGTATGTGTGAGAGTAATAACATGTAACTATAGACCAACTATACCCGAACTTTAACTGTACTGGTGAGGTAATAAACTGGTACACGATAGACAACAATTACCCAACATGTTTAGCTGTGACTGGTGAGAGAAAACATGTCAACGATAGACACATACATTACCCAAACGTGTTAACCTGTAAGCTGGCAGTAATAACATGTAACGATAACCAACTATTACCCAAACTTTACTCTGTCTGGTGAATAATAATGGTTAACGATAGACCCAACTATTACCCAAAATTTTAACTGTTACTTGGTGAGAGTAATAACACTGTAACGATTAGACCAAACTATTAACCAAACTTGTACCTGTACGTGGGTGAGAGTAGTACAGTGTAACAAGGACCAACTATTACCCAACTGTTACCTGTCTGGTGAGAGTAGTAACATGTAACGATGAACCAACTATTACCCAAACTGTTAACCTGTACTGTTTGTAGAGTATACTAACATGTAACATAGACCAACCTATTCCCGCAAAACTTAGCTGTATGGTGGAGTTAATAACATGTAACGATAGACCAAATACCCAACTTGTTACCTTACGGTGAGAGTAATAACTGTACATAACCAACAGTTACCCAACTGTTACCTGTACGGTGAGAGTAAAACTAACGTTGTAAACAATAGTAACCAACTACTAAACTACCAAACTGTTACCGTACTGGTGGAGTAAATAACTGTAACAATAGCCAACTATACCCAAACGTTACCTGTACTGGTGAGAGTAATAACATGTAACAATAGGACCAACTATTACACCCGAACTGTTACCCTGTACTGTGCAGAGTAATAAACCGTAACAAAGACCCAACTGTTACCCAAACTGTTACACGTACTGGTGAGAGTAATAACATGTAACAATAGACCAAACCCTATTTCCCAAACTGTCCCGTGTATGGTGTGAGAGTAAGAACTGTACAAATAGACCAAACTATTTACACCCAACTGTTTACCCTGTAACTGGTGATGAGTATAACATGTAACAATAGACCAACTATTACCCAAACTGTTACCTTGTACTGGTGAGAGTAATAAACATTAACATAGACCAACATTTACCCAACGGTTACCTGTACTGGAGAGGATAATAAACATGGTAAATGAAGACCAACATTACCCAAACTGTATACTGGTCCCTGTTAACGTACAACTTATGGAAAAGATAAAGAACCTGTTCAGGGAACATATCTGTTGTATTCAATTAGATCAACTGGACTTGAAGTTTTAGCTTTGAAGGACGTTCGCTAAGTCATCATCGACTGGCTTTCTCTCAATTCAGAATGGACTTGTACAAGAATCTGTGGGCAATTATGTTACCTGAAAATCCCAACTTAGCATATCACAGCCAGGGTGAAGGGTGATGATAGATAGTTTTGGCTAAGAGGGTTATGGCAACGCCCAGAGTAAGGTTGTTTAACAACGAGCATTGTCATCGGAGACAGTTGGTGTCCGAGCCCACCACCTCTATTTAGGCTTGTGGTATGGTTGGGGTTGTGGGTTCGACCCTACGTGTCTGCCATGTACAATTGTCTTGGTTTAAACCTTAACTCTGGGCGTTGTTCCTCTTATAACCACCTCTTAGCCACTTTCTAATCACACCCTTACAACCTGCTGGTGATATGCAATTGGGATTTTCAGGCGGGTAACATTAATTGCCACAGCGATTCTTGTAACAAGTCATTTGACATGAGAAAGCCAGTAGGGTTATGACTAGCGAAACTGTCTTCAAAGAACTACCTTTCAAGTCCAGTGGATTAATTGAATAAACAGATTATACCATACCTGGATGACATGGAAACCTCAAAGCGTGTGTCAGATCCTTGTGTAGTTGGCTCTCAGACTTCTGATTATCGAGACCTGTAAAGTATTACTTTCTAATACATCGTTTGTGATTGTTTTCTGCTTTGTGTGCCAACTGTATTGTCTGTGTTTCAGTCCATCTTCACTGTCCAGGAGGATCATCAAAGGGGAAAAAGCAATTGTTAGTTTTAGAGAGTCTTAGTAGAGCGTTCTTCTCATTGGGCTTAGAACCGCGGGCCAAAGACGGGGCAATCAACCACGATTGTTTTAAGAGGCTGCAAAGATTAACTGTGTTTCTGTTGCCTAATTGTGTAGTAGATACTATTGTATATGGCAGCGATATCTGACCTCGTTGGACGTTTAAACCCTCATGTATATTAAAAGTCTCTGAGGGGACAGGATTATACGGAATTACAAACCTCCCTGCCACCCCAAAATGTCGGGCCATAGGAAAAGTAACAAATAGTCTTATACATTATGTAGCAAAGGGAGGGGGGGGGCTAGGATTGGGGCCCACATGCACTTGCCCTGCCTAGGGGGCCTCAAATTGGAACCATGTCTGGAGGGCCGGCAGTGCTTCTAGAGGCAGTCGTACCACGAAAACTTATTGACATTGCACGAGCACAGGGATCTCCTATATTATTATATCGTAGCAACAAAATTTCAGTTGTTGGGCCACCTACTGGATTTTGTGCGTCTGGAACCATTTGCCCTTTATCACTGCGACTGTCGGACACCTCTCATGGTCTTTATTAGCTTGTGATTGACGAGTCTAAGACCGGAATAAATAAGCATGGTTCTACGATTATCCCTTCGCGACGCTCAGTTGATGGTTGAATTTGTCGTATGGCCGCACGGAATTTTGATTAAGCTTCTCCCACCGACCCTAATTGCTGACGATAATTGAGCCCACGGGGCTGGTAGTACGCGAGGGGGTGTTGGGTGGGGGAAAGGAGGGAGGATCGGACCTTCATTGGTGATTATGGTCTGGTTGGCTGAGAGTGATTGGATGTGGAGAGGGGGGGGGGCGAGTGCCTAAGGAACCCAGGGAGGGAGGGAGGAGGAAGGGAGCAATGGTCGGTCTCGCCCTTCTTGGGATCTGGTGGAGAGACGTTCTCTCGTGCGTTTCGCGGATGGGAGGATTGGTGGTGGCGATGGGATGGATGGTGATGTGGAGGGATTGGAGTGGTGGGGGTAGGTTGGAGAGGGGGAGAGGATGCAGAGGGAGAGAGGCGGCCGGGAAGAGGGGTCACCGAACCTTTGCGGTCGGGATGATTATGTGAGGTAAAGGTGGTGGGGGTTTCTTGGGGGGGGCCTGGATTGTTGTGTTGGGGGGAGAGTCTCGTTCGTTCGGGTGAGGGTGGGGAGAGGGGGGGAGGGAGATTTTCGGATTGGAGTTGTGCCGGAGGTTGGGGGAGAGTGGGTGTGAGATGGGTAGGTGGGGAGAGTGCGTTTGTTGGTGGGAGGGTGGATGGAGGAGGGGGCGGAGGTGAGGGTGGGGGAGCGAGCGTCGTGGGGATGGGGTGTGGGGAGAGGGAGTAGATTGTCGGAGGGTTGTTGGAGTCTGTTTGGTGCCTGGAGGGTGGGAGGGTCGGATGGTGGGGTGGGAGTTGGATTGGGGAGAGTCGGGGGGTCTTTCTTTTTTAAGCCGCCAAAAACCCACTCTTGACGATTGTCCCTTGTGGGGTGTCTCGTTGGGCGTGTTTGTTAAATTAAAAAGAGATTTGAAAAGTGGGGAAGAAGAAGGAGAGAAGAAGAAAGAGGAAAAGATTACCAGGAATATACTGAATAATTAATTATTTACTGCAAGTGTGTATAAAGGGAATTCAAGCATAATACATGGGGATTTTTCATAATAGTGTTTCCTATGGTCGACTTATGGATGTATGACCAACCCAACAGCCAATAGAATTTACTGTCAGGAACATTCCAAAGAAGTGGTGCATCCTGGGAAGAAGAAGGAACATACGGGAAGCCTGCAGGCATAACAAAGGGTATTCAATCAATTGAGAATTCTGTATGTAGTTTACAGGGATATTGTTAATTTAGATATTTAAAATTTTTTTTTTTTTAACCACTGAACTCCCCTTTAAACAGAAATGGTAAAAATCATTTCCACAAGCCCAATGAATTGAGGAAATTAAGAAATGGTTCGACCTGTTGATCAATTAATTTATGTCGTTATCTCGTTAAGTAAAAATAAATGTAAGCATGAGATTATTACCTGCCTGTTTTAAGTCTTGACACATCGTAACACTGGTGGGTACTGTTGTACAGTTCGTTGGGCCAATCACAAAGGCAATGAGCGAACCATAGTCAATCCACATTCAAAAATGCATCGCAGTTTATATAACATCGGTAGTGACTGTGCAGGCTTATGTACCGAACACCATACAGTATTGGATGTAAATATGGAATCCTGGTACATACTGTCACATGTACCTTACCGTACTGTTATACAGGATTATTTTTATTGATATGTGAGCCAATCAGACAAATCCATATAATGATACGTGGATAGATAGATAGAGAGGAGATAGAGAGATATCGATAGAAAGGTGATTGATAGAGAAAGACAGTTATGATAGACAGGTGATAAGAGAGACCGATATTGTCGACAGGGTGTTGATAAATACAGATATTGATCGACAGTTTCTAGATACAGAGACAGAGTATTGGTTAGACCGTGATTAATATAGAAGACAATATTGATAGACAGATGATAGATGACAAATACTGATAGACAGGTGATAGAGACAGATACTGATAGACAGGTGATGAGACAATACTGATAGACAGGTTGATAGAGACAGATACTGAAGACCGGTGCGTAGAGACAGATATTGATAGACAGTGGATCGAGACAGATATTCGAGACAGGGTGAATTAGACAGATAATTGATAGACAGGTGATAGAGACAGATATGATAGACAGGTGATGATATAGACGTATTGATAGACCGGTGATAAGACAAACGGATAGACAGGTTATAGAGACAGATATTGATAGATAGGTATAGAGGACAGATCTTGGATGAACAGGTGCTAGAGACAGATATTGATAGACAGGGTGATAGAGACAGATATTGAATAGACGTGATATATAGAGACCGATATTGATAACAGGTGATTAATAGAGAGAGACAGATATGATCGACAGGTGAAGAGAGAGCCTTATTGATAGACGGTATAGAGACAGAGCTTGATAGCAGGTGATAGAGACAGATATTGATAGACAGTTGATAGAAGACAGATATTTATAGACAGGTGTAAGACACGATTGATAGACAGTTGATAGACAGACAGGATACTGAATATAGCCAGTGATAATAGACAGATACTGATATATCAGGTGATAGAGACAGATACTGATAGACGGTGATAGAGACAGATTTGGATAGACAGGTTATAGTAGACGATATTGATAGACAGTGATATTAACAACAGGTGATTGATAGAGAGAGACAGATATTGATAGACAGGTGATTGACAGAGAGAGACAGATAATGATACGTGATAGATAGAGAGAGAGAGAGAGAGATATTGATAGAAAGGTGATTGATAGAGAAAGACAGTTATTGATAGACAGGTGATAGAGAGAGACAGATATTGGTAGACAGGTGATTGATAAATACAGATATTGATAGACAGGTGATAGAGAGAGACAGATATTGGTAGACCGGTGATTAATAGAGAGAGACAGATATTGATAGACAGGTGATAGAGACAGATA
>JAACNH010000010.1:3315517-3338226 GCA_019447015.1 Hymenochirus boettgeri | reverse complement strand
TTAATAGAGAGAGACAGATATTGATAGACAGGTGATAGAGACAGATATTGGTAGACCGGTGATTAATAGAGAGAGACAGATATTGGTAGACCGGTGATTAATAGAGAGAGACAGATATTGATAGACAGGTGATTAATAGAGAGAGACAGATATTGATAGACAGGTGATTAATAGAGAGAGACAGATATTGATAGACAGGTGATAGAGACAGATATTGATAGACAGGTGATAGAGACAGATATTGATAGACAGGTGATAGAGACAGATATTGATAGACAGGTGATAGAGACAGATATTGATAGACAGGTGATAGAGACAGATACTGATAGACAGTATCAATTCTGGTCTCTCTCTATCACCGGTCTATAAGTAATCTGTCTTATCACCTGTCTATCAGATCTCTGTCCCTCTATCAACCGTCTATCAATATCGTCCTCTATCACCTGTCTATCAATATCTGTCTCTCTCTATCACCTGTTCTATCAATATCTGTCTCTCTCTATCACCTCACCTGTCTAATCATATCTTCTTCTCTAATCACCTGTCTATCAATATCTGTCTTATCAATCACATGTCGCCCAATATCTTTCTCTCCTCAATCAATCACCTGTACTACCAATATCTGTGCTCTATCACCTGTCTATCATATCTGTCTCTCTCTATCACCTGTCTATCAAATCTGTCTCTCTCTATTAATCACACCTGTCTATCAAGATCTGTCTCTCTCTATCCCTCTGGTCCTTAATATATCTGTTCTCTCTCTATCACCTGTCTATCATATCTGTCTCTCTCTAATCACCTTTCTATCAATAGCTGTCTCTCTCTATCACCTGTCCTATCAATATCTGTCTCTCTCTATCACCTGTCTTCAATATCTGTCTCTATCCCTGTCTACAATATCTGTCTCTATCCCGTGTCTATCATAATATCTGTCTCTATCACCTTCTATCAAATATCTGTCCCTCTATCCCTGTCTATCAATATCTGTCGCTATCACCTGTCTATCCAATCTCTGTCTCTTCTCTAATCAAATTATCTACCTTTCTATCAATATCTGTCTCTCTCTATCACCTTGTCTATCAAATATCGTGTCATCTCTCTATCACCTTTCTTATCAATATCGTCTCTCCTCTATCACCTGTCCTATCATTCCTGTCTCTATCTATCAGCCTGTGTCTATCATTCTGTCTCTATCACCTGTCTATGCAATATCTGTCTCTATCATCCTGTCTATCAATATCTGTCTGTCCTCTCTACTATCCACCTGTCTAATCAATATCTTTCTCTATCACCTGTCTATCAATATCTGTCTCTATCACCTGTCTATCAATATTCTGTCCCTTCTATCACCTTTCTATCAAATCTGTCTTATCACCTGTCGATCAATACGGTCTCTATCACCTGTCCTATTCATATCTGTTCTATCACCTTTCTATCATGTATCTGTCCTCTATCACCTGTCTATCGTACTGTCTCACCACCTGTCTATCAATATCTGTCTCTATCCACTTCTATCAATAATCTGTCTCTAAGCACCTTCTAATCAATATGATGTCTCTATCACCTGTCCTATCAATATCTGTTCTCTTCACCTTCTATCAATATCTTGTCCTCTATCACCTGTCCTAAGCAAGTATCTTCTGTCTCTATCACCTGTCCTATCAGTATCTGTCTCTATCACCTGTCTATTCAATAATCTGTCCCTCTCTCACATGTCTATCAATATCTGTCTCTCTCTATCACCTGTCTATCAATATCTTCTCTCTCCTATCACCTGGCTATCAATATCTGCTCTCTCTATCACCTGTCTATCAATATCTGTCTCTCTCTATCACCTGTCTACCAATATCTGTATTTATCAATCACATGTCTACCAATATCTTCTCTCTCAATCAATCACCTGTCTACCAATATCTGTCTCTAATCACCTGGCTATCAATATCTGTCTCTCTCTATTAACACCTTTTGCTTATCATATCTGTCTCTTCTCTATCACCCCTGTCTATCAATAGCTGTCGCTCTCCTATCACCCCTGTCTATCAATATCGGTCTCTCTCTATCACCTTGTCTATCAATATCTGTACTCTCTCACCTGTCTATCAATTCCGGTCTCTATCACGTGTCTATTCAATATCTGTCTCTACTATCACGTGTCTATCAATATCTGTCCTCTATCACCCAATCACCTGTCTATCATATCTGTCCCTATCATCAAAAAATCACAAAGCAACCCTTCCTACAATAATCTGTCTCGAAGCCACCCGTGTCCTCTAAAATCACCTGTCTAATCATATCTGTCCTCTATCATCCCACCTGTCTATCAATATCTGGTCTCTCTCTATCACCTTTCTTCAATAATCTGGTCTCTCTCTATCACCTGTCTATCAATATCTGTCCTCTCTACACTCACCTGTCTATCCAAATCTGTCTCTCATCACCTTTCTATCATATCTGTCTCTATCTATCCTGTCTATCATATCTGTCTCTATCTACACTGCTAGTATCAGTATCCTGTCTGTCTATCACTGTCTATCAATTCTGTCTCTACACCTGTCTATCAATATCTGTCTATAACTACTTCTTAAGTTCGGTCTTATCACTCTATCATGCTGTCTCTATCACCTGTTCTATCAGTATCGTCTCTATACCGTCTATCATAAGGCTCTCTCTTCACCTGTCGATCACTATCTGTCTCTTATATCACCTGTTATCAATATCGTGTCTCTATATCACCGTCTATTCAATATCTGTCTCTACCTCTACACTCTGTCTATCATACCTGTCTTACACTTCTGTCTCATCAAGTCCTGTCCTCTATACTCCATATCTGTCTCTATCCCTATCCGTTGTCTTATCAGTTATAATCGTCTCTATCACCTGTCTATCATATCTGTCTCTATCACCTGTCTATCAATATCTGTCTATCCCTGCTCGTATCTTTGATCACTGTCTATCAATATCTGTCTCTCCAGTCTTCTATCTTATCACCTGTCTTCAGTATTGTCTCTTATTCAACCGGTCTATCATATCTGTCTCTATTAATCACCGTCTATCAGCAATATTTGTCATCTATCATCCTGTCTATCAATATTGTCTTCTATATTAATACACGGTCTACCAATATCGTCTCGCTCTAGATACTGTCGTATCAATATCTGTATTTATCAACCCCTGTCACCAATATCTCTCTCTCTCTATCACTGTCTATCAATAACTGTCTTTCTCTATCAATCACCCTTTCTAATCGATATCTCTCTATCTCCTCTCTATCTATCTATCACGTATCATTATTGTCTCTCTCTGTCCATCACCGTGTCATCAATTCTGGCTCTCTCTCTATAATCACCCTGTCTATCAATATCTGTTCTCCTCTCTATCACCACCTGTCTATCAATCTGTCTCTCCTATCTATCACGTAATCATATTTGCGCTCTCTCTTGTCATCCCTGTTTCATCACATCTGTGTTCGCTATCAAATCACCTGTCTATCAGTATCTAGTTCTCTCTCTACAACATGGTCTATACAAAATCACCTGTCTATACCAATCACCAGTTAACACTAAATCACGGCCATCTCTTAGGTCCTCTATCGTTCTCATATCAAACTTCTTTTCCATCTATTCCTGGTCATTACCTATAGAGACTTTATTAAACTACATTACATTTAATTCTATTTAATTCAGACAGCCCATGTCCAAATGGGGCGCGTTCGACAACTTTTCTGTTAAGCACATGGGAAAAAAAACCATATGTGCTTGAACAGGAGAATGCGGTACTCGCACAGATAAAATTAAAGAAACACTAGACACATTTAGTTTGTGTAACCTACTTCAAGGCTGTCTGATTCTATTACAAAATCCCAAATCTGACCTTGGAAGTTAATGAGAAAATCCATTCACCATTCACACTCCCCCACCCGACCCAAGGTCCCTGGAGGGAATCTGAATCGTATTAACAAGTGGTGGATTCTCACACAGAAACAGAAGTAAATGTTCGTTCGGATAACACATGAGCTTTAATACAGCGGCACGTATGGCAGACTACACGACTTATCTTTAATTCCAGCTCATGAACATCACGGAGTACAATAAAACACCTGGAATTGTAACGCAAGACACACCATCACTTTATTATCTACCAGACAGAAGGGAACGCTGAGCTGTCAACAATTAAACGGGGAATAAGGCAAAAACAAACAACAAACTTTTCACCAGCAAGTAATAAACTTTAAAAGATGGGAAATTACCTGAAGCTGCTTATAACAATCATTATGATGGATACCAGCTGAGTTTAAATTCAGTCCATCTCAGTTCCAGGACCCCACCGCAATTCTAGCTACCATGTTTCATCTAACTTGAAAAATTAATGATGTCTGGCCCCTTGTTGGACATTCCACTGTTAAAACCCCTCAAGTAACAATCATACACAATTAGCAGATTTAATATTGTCACTCGCAACAAACAACATGTTGCTTCTGAGGTAAAGGAGGATTTGGGTAAGTCTTCCAGGACAAATGTCTTGGAGAATTCAATCTCCAAATCCTAAGGGTTAAGCTTTATCAAAAGCTGCTCCCCCAACTGGTTTATTATCCCCATCACTAAATCATGTAATATTGTATTACAATTATGTTATTAAAATGCAGAGACACACGCATCATTATGGACATATCCCACCGGTTATCATAAAACCATTAAGTAGTATTTACCACTTCATTCCTCCTGAGCCTTGTGGCTGGAACCTTAGCCACTGTAAGTCTTTCCTTATTAATAACCTGCAAGACCTGGAAATATGCTGGTTCACCAATAAAAATGCGAATTACGCGGACACCCGTACCTGATTCCTCCTTTGGAGTAATAAATCTTCTGGTTGGCATTAATCTGCCGTCATACTGTTCATTGTGAAGATATAGTATGATGGCACCTTTGGAGGGAATTGTTCCTCTAATTAAGAGTCACATTACAGTTGGGCTGTGTTTAAAGGGCACGCACGGCAAAACCCCACTCGGAGCACCAGTTTTTATATTCGTATCCGAAGAAAATAACATTGCACACACCAGAACAATAGAAAACAGAGGGTAATAATGGATAATCGCCGGTACTTGTTACATTTGACATTGAGAGACACAAAAACAATCAAATCCTATAATGTGGCCTGCGTTACAGTAACGATTGCCCGAGGACATTGTGAGTGTAAGATGCATGTAACATGTAAGTAACCCCATTCCTGCCCACCAGCACTGAAACGTAGCAGTGTCTTATTAATCATGGTATTATTCCGTGAGGTAAAGGGAATGTTTAGTTGTGCTGGAAAGGGGTGGGGGGAATTGTGAACACGGGACAGATAAAATATGCGCCAGTACCTCCTCTGGGATAACAAGTAACTAGAAGGGTTAACAAGGTTTTCACAAGCCTTGGTGTCATTTGAGATCAAGCGGGTGGACCAATCTATCCAGAAACCTTGTAATGATTCATAACACTGAGTGATAATCCCCTTAAAAATGTCTTAGAGTGTAAACTGAGTGGGCACACCAGGGATCTGTGGTCTAAAGTGAAAGGGTAGATAAACTTTATAACTCTGCTATACACTGAGTGAAATCCCTTATACACTGGTCTATAGAGTGTACTGAGTGCGGATGACACCAGAATCATGTGTCTGTGAGAAGGGAGATAAACTTTTATAACTCTCTGGCCATAACACTGAGTGATAATACCTTATAACTGGTCTATAGAGTGGTAAAGAGGTGGGATCACCAGGATCTTGTCTAGTGAGAAGGAGATAAATTTATAACTCTGCCATAACCACTGAGTGAAATACCTTATAACTGGGTCTAAGAGTTGTAAACTGAGTGGATCCCCAGATCTGTGGTCTAGTGAGAAGGGAATAAACTGTTAAAACTCTGCATACACTGAGTGGATAATCCCTATATAACTGGTCTATAGTAGTGTAACTAGTGGGATACACCAGGATCGTGTGCTGTGTAGAAGGGAGATAAACTTTATACTCTGCATAAACTGGGGATATCCCTTATAACTGGTCTAGAGTAGTACTGAGGGGATCACACCAGATCTGTGTCCTGTGAGAAGGGAGATAAACTTTATAACTCTGCATAGGTCAGGATACTATTTTACATTAATTATTAATAATTTGCATCCAACTTATCAAAGATGTTCGGCCGAGGATGACAGGATGTTAATCCCATTGTTTATAGGAGCATGGATGGGCTCCACGGCGTTTCTAGCCATTTCCATCAGTGTATTTGACTACCATGGCCCGCACCTGTCCCGCTACAATAAATAGATCAGGTGTATGGATGTTTCCTCTTCACATTTTATGGACACTTCCTACCATGTTCTTTATTCCAGGGAAAGTTAAGGGCATAACTGGTGAGAAAACACCAGTCCCCTCCATTTAATAACACATGTCATGGTCATGGCCCGTCACGGTAATTAGTATTCTCCCATCAGTGCTGCATAAAAACCAAACCGTGGTCTGGATACATGGCTAAGTGACTGGATATTAGAGCAACAGAAGCCTTGAGAGAATTAATTGATAGTTTATGTATATAATTAGTGGAATTTATGGATAAGTTCTATGTTAGTACATTTGTGATAATAAGTATGTTATAGTACGATTCTATGGCTAGTGCTAGACATTATATGCACTCTAGAGTTACTAGTGACTGTACTAGGTAGACTTATAGTGCATAGCTAAGTTTCGTGATAAATGTTATAGTCATAGATGTACTCGATAGGTAGATCATTGCCTGTTTATATAGTGATAATATGTGGATAGCTAGTGATAATATAGTGATATAGATGTATGAGATATTATTAGTGTAGAAACGTAATAGTGATCGATTATCGTTATGTGGGATAGAACCATGCTTGATCGTGAAAACATTATCGTGATACGAACCATTATAGTGATATACACTTAGTGATAATGATAGTGCTAGAATATTATACGTGACCAGAACCTGAAGCAATGTATAGAACGTTATAGAACTTATAGGATTAGAAGTGTATAGTGATACTAGGTATATCCGTGAATGAACTATTATTAGTGATAAAAATGTATAGTGATTAAACGTTATAGTGATAGAATGATATATTGATCGAATGTTATAGTGATAGATAACTTCATAGTGATAGACTGATATTGCATAGAATGTTATAGTGATAGCTGTTAAGTTGTGAATCGTTATTAGTAATTATACGAATGTTGTAGTGATTGAAGTTATAGTCGATAGAATGTTCTGTGACAGAACTGAAGAATGTTATTGCTCGAATATATAGTCGCATATTATTGAGACCATAGTTAGACTAGTGATAGACACGTTAGGCTGAGGATCTAGCACACGTCTTAGTGATAGAATTATTGATAGACGTTCTCGTTAAGACGTATGTGATCTCAGATGTTATAGTGATAGAACGTTTATACGTGATAGAAGTCTATTGATAAAATGTTATAGTGATGGGAACGTATAGTGCATATAGTGTATGTTAGTGGATAGAATGTTATAGTGATACGAAGTTATTATTATTGGATAGAATGTTGTATGTGACTTGAACCGTTATAGTGATATAATGTTAGTGTGCTAAGACTAGTGAATATTGTTATAGTGATAGCCAACGTTATTAGGTTTAATGTAATGATATAACTTTTAGCTGATAGAATGTTATAGTATCTGATAGAATGTTGTCGTGATGAACGTTAAGGATATAATGTTATAGTGTAGAACTCAGTGCAGAATTATAAGTGATGAGTGTTGAAGTATAGAAAGTTATGTGAGAGGCTATCATTATAGTATAGAGCGTTATAGTGATGAAATGTTTATAGTGATTGAAGTTATAGTGGATGTGAATGTTAATAGTGAATATAATGTTGATATAATGTTAGAGTAGAGATATTTAAAGTGACAGAAAATTATTAACTGATAGAATATTAGTGGTATAGAATGTTATAGTGATCATGTTATAGTAGTATGTATCATGAATGAAAATTATCAGTGATAGAAGTTATAGTGATAGAAAGTTATAAGTGATGAGTAACATATAGTGTAGAATGTTATAGGATAGAACTTTATAGTAGAACTTATGGATAGCGTGATAGTGATGAATTTTATAGTGCTAAAAGATTAGTGATTAGAATGTTATGTATCAATTGTTAATAGTGAATTGTTAAATCATTGATATAATTCTCCTAATATAATTAGTGATAGAATTGTATAGTGTATCAAATGTTTATAGTGATTTAGAAGTGATAGTGATAGATATAGAAGATTGATAGTAATATCGACCTTTATAGTGATAGAATCGTTATATTGATAGAACGTTATAGTGATAGAATGTTATAGTCAAATAAATGTTATCATGAGAAAAATTATAGTGATAGAATGTTATAGTGATTTAACACGTTATAGTGATAGAAGTATGTTATAGTGAAAAAATGTTTCATGATAGCAAATTTAATAGTGATTAGAATGTTTTATAGTGATTAACTTCATTATAATTTAAGTGAGTAATATGAGTGATGAATTAGATGATAGGAAGAATTATAGTGATCGAATGTATATAGTGATAGAATGTTGTATTAGATAAGTGATATAGAATTATAGTGATAGATATGATATAGTGATAGAATGTATATAGTGATAGAACGTTATAGTGATAAACTTATAGTGATAAAAATGTTATAGTTATGATAGAAGACATGTTATAGTGCTAGAACATGATTCTGTGATAGAATGTTTATAGTGATTGAATATATAGTGATAGAATGATAGTGATAAGATGTTATAGTGAGAATGATATAGATATAGATGATAGAAATGTTATAGGCAGAATGAATCGTAGAGTGATAGTGAAGAAGTGAGTGAATTTTTATGATAGAATGTTATTAGTGATACGAAGTAAGTGAATATTTTATAGTGATAGAATGTTATAGTGATCAAATTTTACTGCAAAAGTAATAAATACAGTGTTTCAGTTCATCATGCTTTAGTGTAAGTCAATGAAAAGAGTTTTAGTACACTCCATAAAATGTGTTTAACCAGTTTATTAATTTGCGATGTATCAGGTAGTAACGCTGTGGGTGGAAACATCGTTCTGTATCAGGAAAATCCAGATTTGGAATGTTGGGGAACATTAAAAGTTAAGGTTAATATATCACCTTGATATTAGACGGATGATTCCTCCTTCATTCATTTTCTTTGCTTTAGTTTAGAATAAAAAAATTTCCTTCTTTAACGCTCTAATTTGATGATTCTCGAGGTAATCACAAGAAAAGCATCTACTTAGGGGCTTCTTACTAAGGTGATATAATGTAACTACGAGAGTAAGAAAATAGGTCAGTAATGATTTGTCAACTAACATCATGAAGCCTAATTATAATCTTGAGCATCAGCATTGGCTATTGTTAGATTTCGCCTTATATAACAAAGTTTCACATTTTACACATAGTGAGGACTTATCTCTTAAGTCTTTACCACTGTATGTTTAATAATTGTACCCAAGTAATGAACGATAAACATACCAAGTCTGAGTTTAGTAACTTATCATATAACGTGACCTGAAAATCAACATAGCTTCCATCATATAACAGCACTGTTATAAACCCTACTTCGCAGCAGATTAATACTTCCACACCACTCCATTTGCCCCGTGTTAACTTGGCACTGTACTGTCGTGAATGGAGATAAGTTGTACTTTGAGCTGCTGGCCACCCTCAAGGCCATCGCCCAATGTCATTATTGCCACGCGATTGTGTGCCTCTTTTTCAGTCCCTTTTCGTTATGCGCACTTTCGCCTTTTCGCGTTAGATGGAAATCGCTGCTGTTACGTCAAAAATGTGAACAGACATCAATTGGGTGTTAAACAACACAAACGAACGGACGCGCATTGGCATCTATCGTGAAACTCGCATAAATTTATCATGTGCTTCCGATCCATTTTAACAAAGAGCATTGCGGAACACAATTCGCCTAGCCACCTTAATAAGCTACACCATAAACACGGCCTCATTGTTCGATGCATAACCACTTTGCAATTATCATGGACTGTGAGAGAGTGTACTTTCAAACGGCTTTAGCTACGCCACTACTGCAAGGAGTACAGAATACCCGCACATAATCCTGATTCTAGTTAGCACGGGATTGTTGCAGCTTATTCATTGTACCCCTTACTCTCGGGCTATATCGGCCTTTCGACTGATATGACAATTGCGTTACCACCAAAACTGCGATGGTACACGCGAACGGCGCGTGCAATTGCCCGATCGGCAATATGCATTGGACTTGGTAGGGAATATGTTATGCACCCTGGTGATCCCAAGGGATTTCTCACTTTTAGCAAATGCGGGCACACGCTAAGCCTAAACATAGCCGGTCAATTGAAAGGATTCTTTTGTGCAAAAACTGTAATATACTAAATTAAGTGACTGCTAGCAAAAATGATGAACTACCCTGTTATCACGAGTTGCGGTTTGCAGTATCTTTACCTGTGACAACGGGATATTGCAATTATGGGAGCCATTTAACCCCTATTTGTTAAGCCAGCACATGTTGGACATCAGGCTCTATTCGACCACTGCTTCCAACGGAGGTTTGGGTGACTGCCGCTCCGACCCTTCATGGTTCATAAATCACGAGCGTTAAAATCGCACTGTGGTTCCACATTACTACTAGCCTTGCCTCGGATAATTAAAGCATACATTTTATTTTAATATATAGATACATGTTATCTCTCGTTTTGTCTGCCTACGATATTACATCCTTAATCAATCCTGGGTTTTATGTGATAGCACTTTATAAAGCTGGTTACGCCCCATAATAACGATACTGTTCACTTTAACGAGCGCCTTTGGTGGTTACAGTTGTAAAATATTAATTGGTCGTTACCACGTATGTACTGATTGTGGTAATACAACATTCGCTATAGTACGATTACAAACGGCAAAACAACAGCAGGCCATCCGATTCCCCAATCCATCCATCAATGTCCATCCGATTGGATTTAATAGAAATGTATTAGTCCCGGAGCCACAATTGTTTACAATTACAAACAGCCATACATACATAACGAACTAGTAATCGTAAAATAATGGATGACTTGCACTTTCCACTGGGTAGTATCGCTCCTTACTAGATTTAATAGTATTATATTTATATAGGTTATGCCCCTCACTATATACTTATACTATTATGATATTGTTCCTACAGGCTGGGACCAATTGACACAAATGCTTAATCGGACGGGGCCGTTTTTTAAGTTGGTCAAAGTTTGTATTGGCTTGCAAAGGATTATGGGTGCGCAAATGTTTATCAGGACTTTGTAGAATAGATGGGGGAATAGGCAAGATTGTGGGGCGACCAGAAGACCTAATGAGGTAACGCCCATAAAAGGTGTGAGTACTGTGTATGGGGAGGGAGGTGGGTGTTGTAACGTGGATAATAAAAATGGGGCGCTAATTTGCCCCACCAATCAGATCATTATTTAAACACTTGGAACGCTTACCTCTGATTGGGGGCAAAATAGCACATTTTAACAATAAGAACATAGGTGGTACTTCCCATAATAAGTGTGCGATGGGGGTAAACGTGGGAATCAGTGGGAGACATGAAATCAGCCCAAAGGGAACCAATTACATGTCAACGGAACTGGCTCTGGGTCAATGGGGGAGGAAACAGGAAACATGAACAAGCCCATCGTCCTTCGTAAGGTTACTTGACAAACGGCCCCAGGGGAATTACAAACAGCATTGGTACAACATGCCCGTGAGAGTGGAGCAGAAGAGAGACAGACCGAAAGGTGACACAGGTGGGCTGTGCATGCGGGGAGTTTGTTTACATTTCTTCCTATGTTTTGAAAAAATAAAATAAAATAATGGGCATTGTCCCGCCAAAACGCAATATTTCCCACATTGCCTTAACCTCATGTGCAGAGCGGTGTTTCTTTCCTGCTTCGCGGGTATCAACATCAGTTTATGGTATGACAAATGGACATCATGGCCGATGAATGAATATATTTCCCATATCTGCCTCCTCTGCACATGTTGCAAGTCCAGACAGCTTTAAAAAGGAGGGTGGCAACCTTTGTGAATGCAAAAACGTCTGGGAGGAGAACACGGGGCTGTTTATCAGGTCGTTGGTAATGGTGATAGCGTTAAAGCATTTGCAGATTGGTTGGGGCTGTGGGTATATATTAAAGGGATTGCACTGTCGAGACAAACATTAATTTTCTTTATTGGCCATTTCTACAGTATGGCGGTTTGATACCATGAGCTTCGGTAATATATATAATGAGGAGATTGGGGTGCAAGCCCTATAGTATATAGCTGACAATGTTACAGTATATGGGGGGAGGTTTGGGTGGTTGGAATATAAAGATACAGAATTACCAACATTCATAGACCGAGAATGTCAGAAAGCTCCATTTAAATGGTTCAGAAAGGACAAAAAAGGGAGAAATGATGTCGCTTTAAAGGAAGAAAAATGTTAAGAAAATCTACTTTCAGAGAATAATTGAACAAAACAGTTCAATTAAACCCAGAGATAACCTGGTCTTGTGTCGAGTTAGTAATCATAGGGGAAACCACTGCAGGTTAGAGACAGAAAGACAAAATGACATCTATATGGTCCCAGTTTTAAACAAATCAGAGTTTTAAGACGAAATGTCCATAACAAACAACAGAAAGTACCAAAGCGAACCCGGACGTGGGAATCCAACCCAATCCATTCCAATGAATAACTGTCCTCTCATATCTAATGTCCTAAGCTCCTGCAATCCCCTGTAATACGACCAGGGGGGATTCATGGATTGGGCCAATTGCTGTATTGAAAACAGTAAAAGTGTAAAGGCACAACTGAATATGGTGAGATGTATATTGACTTCCTGCTAGAGAAATGATAAGTTCACACATTTAAACTTCCGTGCTTTTAAGTTACCAATCTCCTCTTTTAGCTCCTTGAGCTCGGACATGCTCAAGTATTAACTTACCCAGCGAGAATCAAATTCTCAAGTGCGTACATTGTATCTTCCCTGTGCTTAAAGGGCAAGTGAAATAACTTTAAGGATTTCTGACGTGAAGATTTGACTTATTTTTTAATCACATTTCTGATAAGCTTTCTCTGGGATTATTGGCAATAGGAATAGTGTGGTAACGTGTGCCAATCCTTCAAAAGACCGGCTGTACTGCAGGACTGTCGTCCGGCCAAAGTGCTGTGTCCTACAGTTCAATCGCCACCCCGACCAAATGCGGTCCATAGAGAATAATACACCTCAGCACAAACGGACCAGTTCCCGCATCCATCTGAAAAGAAACTTATCCACCTTACACTGATGTCTGTCGATCGGCCGAATTATTGTACACAGTAAATTGTAAAGGGATTTTGTGGTAACAGTCCAGGTCAACACTAGTCGGTCTGTGCTGTTTATCGCCTTGTCTACCGACTGTTAGAATTTCATGATTATATTTTATAGCGCCTCGGCTATTGGGCCGAGTGTAAATCACTAGAAATAAATAAGGTACACACCGTCCTTGTGCTTGGAACCAATAGACCTGTCAGGTTATAATGTAGTGGCTGTAAGATCATCAAAGTCAATCCTAGTTCGAACCTGAAATTGTGACGGAATTCAATCACCCACCCAATGGTTTTATAATCACCCACACAGACCCATCACTCCACGACCAGGAAGGTAAGGGGCCAGAGTGGGCAGCCCGTGTTAATTCTCAGGGGGACGAGGGGTTTAAATGGAATTCAGGTGGAAAGTAAGAGTTTTTGGGACTATGGAACCTACAAATCACAAACGTTTCATGGGGAAACACTAAAGGGCATTTCTACCCTTAAAGACACACTATACTATAAAATGTACTTTTTAGAAATGCAAAGTAAATAGACACAGTAGGTTTGTTGATTATTCCTACCTCCCAAAAACTGTTTTGTTTGAAGACACCAGCACGTACAGTTTTTTTATCTGCCAGGTTAGTGCCCTGGCCCTTCCTGTTTAAAGATAGAGCTGAAGCATCCAGGAAGACGGGCAGAGCATTTTTCTTTTGCTGCTGCTCCTCGTAGAAATGATATTGGGAGGTAAAAGTTCTCCTTTAAAGCAAGGAACTGCTCACTTGTCAGTTACTCGCCCAAACCCAACTGAATATTCAGCCCAGTATTACCTGCATAACTAAATAGATTATTTATGATGATAATTATTGTCCCCATTCTGGCAATTTAAGCTGGGCCCCCCTCAATGCTGTCAATCAAGGCTGTAACTGCTCACAATCACAAACATGATTGACTACTGAACTTGCTTTAACCTGTTAAACCTGCTGCACATGCTAAAAAGCTCATTGAGCAGATGGAGGAGCAGACACCTTTTTCAGAAAGGAATATAACTTATCATTAATATCTGGTTACACATACATGTAATAAACTGATGATAATAACAGTTTACAAGGAGAGGGAAGTCATATCCCCCGAAACGTTGTATGCTTTCTGCTCATAAAACACTGAAAATAAAAGTAGTGTGCCCCTCCAACTTATTTGCAGGCCGTATTGCTGTGGCCCTTGAGGTGGAGGGCTGGGAGCATTGCACCTATAAATTGAAGGCCGTTCCAAAGAGTGTGCGAGTGCATCGGGAAATCCCGATAAATATGACTGCAATGTTACACCATCACTCACTCACCCTTGGCCCCTGAAGCCCATAATAAGTGACAGAAATAGCACGTAGGTTAAAGTCTAAATGACATGTTACAGTGAGACACAATCACCTTGATACATCTGGGATAGCAAGGACATTGATACGTCTCGCTCTGTGTGTTATGTGTCACAGATCCCAGTTACTGTACCACTGGAAACCTTAAGCAAAAGGAGGGTACAGGACATTGGCTATCAATTCAGGTTAGTCTTACTATCTCTCATATAGATTTAATGAACAATTTCCCAACCCAGTAATGAGCTTTATGGGAAGGAGGAGATTTAACTAAAAATATATCTCAATAAACCACCATTACATCTGCAACTCCCGCATCCTGGTCCAGTTCTACACTGATACCCATGGTGACTGTTAAACGGTACAGTGATTCCCAGCTAGGCTATAGTAAACTCTAATTCTCTGCTTCCAATGTAACTGATGATAACCTGCAGCTATGTTGTTATGAATTTATTGCTAAAGATTTGCTGTCGCCCTAAAACATCTAAATGACGCCTTACATGATGGATGTCTTGCAGGGAGCGATCCATCTCTGAGGATATCATAAACGCTCAGCTCCTAGGGATTTCACCAGAACATGTGTAAGTTGCTGCCCCACGCTGATATTGCACCTTAAACAGTACAGGTGCTGTTCCCAAACCCATTTGATTAGCGGTGTAATAAAATCTCTTCCACTAACACAACAATGGCAACTTCCAGTGTGAATTTCATTCAAAGGAACTGTGCTTTCTGGTCTCTGATTGGCTGTTAGTACAGATGCACAATGTAACAAATTTTTTTATTATTTCGGGATTTCCCACTTGATGTGTTTACAGTCAGTTCTGTTTGTTTTATAAATAGAATAGAATGTTAGTGGTCATTTTCTTTAAACACGCTTTTCTGTATCTTTCCACTTTCTCCTGATCTGGCTAAACTTTTCCACTGCTCAGGCAAGTCAGAAAAGAGGTCATCAGCAAGTACAATGTTAGAACCCGACGGGATTTCTCTACTGTGTGATAGACACATTGAGCCATTATAAGATAATATAGAGACTTGGTTCAAATGTATTTTAGCTTGTAGTGTAACAAATAATACATTGTTGTTCCTTGGTAGGGAACTGCATAAACTAGTTACCCTTTATGTCTTTTGTTCTGGGCAGTTCAGGATTTGGCACAGTAGAAGTGTAAAAGTAATAAAAAGGGAAGCAGACATCGCTCAGCCTCTTTCGACTTGGAGTTTCCCCAGAGGAGGCTGGGACATAAAAAAAGTAGGCCCTGTTATGTGAATTAGATTTCGTTATAGTCACTCCAGGGTGATAGATAGGAGTAGGGTAGCTAGTGAGCGGCTGAGCTCCACAAGGAATTTAGAAAAGGATCTGGTATACCACCCAAGAATAAGGGACAATAGTGCCAGACATAGGGGTAGAAATTCCACTCATTGACCTGAAGAGCTGGGGTGGCACTAACAAGCTGATTGTTATTTATCCTGTTTCTGGTCCCTCTGGGTTGTGAGTATTTATGTGATATCTGTGCCATGCTAGTCACCTCTATTGTGCTAATTACAATGCCCTTATTAATATTGTTCTGTTAAAAATAAGATCCTGTTTAGGTTCAGAACCCTGGTGCCATTTATTGCATTCTACCTAGAGTGGTAGTTCAGCACAACCCTGCCTCCACAACATGTGAGGACCCACTCCTGGTAATAAAGTCTTGTGCATAAATCTGAGTAAGCTGACAGTCTCTGAGCAAATTAATTACCACCCCATTTTACTATCTCCTTACACTTGCATCGGCTTCTAATTGCCTGGTGAGTCATGGGTGTGAAGTCTCTGAGCTTAATCTTTATTTTGTCTCTGAGTCAGAGCATCGTGTTATCCTACAAACCCCCAGGACAGACCCCCTGATGTATCACTATTCAAACAGTCTCTGCTCTCACACAGAACATAAAGAAGAAGTATTGTCTCTCTGCCTGGAACGCTGGGGGGAGATGTTGTTGGATGACTGGGGACCAACATACGTTTAATTATCAACTACTCAGTTTTAGTAATTGCCCTCCCAGGGCACCACTGTACTCGTGCTTTTACGGAGCGGATTGTCTGTTAAATGATCTGCCGGATTTTATCCCAGCGGTTGTGCATTAACGCTATAAAAATATCCACTGCAGTCGCTGCGCTGGACCTCTGTTTTGTCATTTCGCCCTCCACCTTCTCGGTGGGTCTCTCTGCCCGCACACCACCTCGCTCTGCGCATCATTCACATTCTACGCACCCCTAACGTGACTGCCTGGAGGTCGTACATTAAGCGAATGTTTCACCTAGTTTTGATAAACGCTCTGGGTTTTCTCTGGCTTCTGTCCAATGCCTGCGATGAAACAACACGCGGCACGAAAACGCAATCAAAATAATGCAAATTACATTTATTTTACAGACCTCGCACGTTATGAACAAATGTCATAAATACTTAATAATTAAATAAAGGGATGGTATAAAATCAGCAAGAAATTACAATTTGGAAATGGAAAGGACAAGCTCCACCCCACCAGTCTGGGTTAGGCCCTGGCCACAAGGGGGTGAGCAACAACCATACCTTGAGTACATTGTCTAAAGTTAACTCTTTAAGTCAAGAGCAGGCATTAAAAGCCCCTATTGTTATATCGAAGATCTCTCTCACAACAAGGGGGTAAAGACAGGTGATAGAGAGAGACAGATATTGATAGACAGGTGATAGAGACAGATATTGATAGACAGGTGATAGAGAGAGACAGATATTGATAGACAGGTGATAGAGAGAGACAGATATTGATAGACAGGTGATAGAGAGAGACAGATATTGATAGACAGGTGCTTTGGCGTTTTTGGCTCCTCAAGCTCAATTAATTTATTCATTTTTTCAATATAATAACTCCTATCCCTTTAAGATCATGTTCTACTGTCATGCAAACCATCTCCTGGTTTCTCGGGAAAGATGACAAGGAAACACAGAGCCGTTAAAGTTCTGTATAGGCTTCACCTAAATATAGTGTCTGCATAATACAGAATATCTAAACGTTTATTCTAATGAAAACCTCCCCTTTAATACCAAGGCCCTTGAAGAACATTCCCTAGGCTCCTCCTGTATCCCAGTTCAATCAATGTTTGCATGATCTCTCGCCCCATTCTGATCTCTCGCCCCATTCCGATCTCTCGCCCCATTCCGATCTCCCACCACATTTTGACACCCCTCAGACCCACATGACTGTCCATAATGCCTCTCGCTCTATTTCCTTTCTACAGTTGCTGGACACGGAATTATAATATGAATTTCTGGCTAATCATCCGACTTCCTATTCTAATGGCCATTGGGGTAAGTGACTGACTAAATCCAGATCGCAGCTCATTAATATATCCCCCATGAATTAAAAGAAGCTGATAAATGGCACACTCTCCCTTTAAACACTGCATTCAAATGAGTTAGCAAATGGCACAATTTTACCTCCCAACCACTAGGGGAGCAGCTTATGTGACTGCAGGGGGTGGGGCAACATCTTCCTCTTCATCGTACAAGTACAGCTTGCCCAGAGACAGGGAGGAGCCCATTATAGTTTTTCTAGGGGATGTTGGGATTTCTTATCACATCCATGACACTTTCCCTTTAAGTATTGATATAATCTGGTAAATGTCTCGGGGGCTACAGACCCCAACTTTATAGCTAGGTGGGTGTAAGTAGCCAGTTGTCACCTATAGGTATAGGTGCAGGTTGCAAACCCCATATCATGCTAACTACGGTACCCCCAGAGTCCACTGTTATAGGTTAAAACATTCAGTGTCACTTTAAATGTGCCCATTGGGAACATTAATTAGCAGATCTGTCTATTCTAATGAACTTTCTATGTTTCTCATTGGGACAGGTAAATTTTGTGATCTTTATCAGAGTCATTTGCATTATAATCTCCAAACTGCAGGCCAACCTCATGTGCCGGACAGACACCAAATGTAGGTGAGTTTATGGTGTTTTTAATGTTTTGCAAGTTGCAACATAACAAATCTCTAATATCCCTTTAATTGTCTCCCTATATTATTGCTGGTGAATATAGATTCTGTGTAGCATGAGCACCTCTGGTGGTGATAAGTAGGCAGCGCAGAAGCTACTGGTTGTGCATAATGAGTTATTCAATAAAAGTTCTTATCGCTTAAAATGGTGCTAATTTTGCCCCAACCAATCAGATATTAGCTTTCAAATGTTAAATCAGATCTAATGGGTTGGGGGAAATTAGCACCATTTTAAGCGATAAGAACTTGTATTGAATCTCCCTGCTTGTCTGGGGCAGTACAGTTTCCCTTTAAATAAGAAATGAATATCCCTCTTACATTTCTTACTTCCAGATTTCCACCAATGTCTAGACGTAGAAATCGCAATTTTGTATCAGTGTCACTTTTCTCCTGTTCACATTTCTAATATCTTAATGGATTCCATGGTTGTGATAAAGAAAATGAACATTTCCAATTACCTGATCCAGTGCCTGCAGGCGCCAAAAGGGAACATTGCACTTTCCACTAAGTCGTTTGATAACGACAGAATGTAATTGGCTGACAGGTGGTGACATCGTATCAAGACATTGATAAAGGTTTAGATTTTATCATACCAATCAGAATTCCTTACAGTTCCATGGACCGGTGAGAGTAATAACAAGTAACAATAGACCAACTATTACCCAAACTGTTACCTGTACTAGTGAGAGTAATAACAAGTAACAATAGACCAACTATTACCCAAACAGTTACCTGGGACTGGTGAGAGTAATAACATGTTAACAGAAGACCAATATACCAAAGGCTGTACCCTGTGACTGGTAGGTAGTAATAACAGTAAAAGATGCCACTAGTACCAACTGTTACTGGACTGGTGGAGTAGTAACATGTAACGATAGACCAACTATTACCCAAACTGTTACTGGGTACTGGTAGGTAATAACATGTAAAATATAACCAACTATCACCCAAACAGTTACGGTACGCGGTGAGAGTATAACTTGGTAACTACATAGACCAATATTACCCAACTATCCTGTACTGGTGAGAGTTAGTAACATGTAACGATTAGACCACTAGCTACCCACAATGTTACCTGGGTACGGTGTGAGTAGTAATAAACTGTAACAATAGACCAATATACCACTTACTGGGTAGAGTATAACATGTAAAAATAGACGACTATACAAACTGTACTGGACCAACTATTACCCAAACTGTTACCTGTACTGGTGAGAGTAATAACTTGTAACGATAGACCAACTATTACCCAAACTGTTTCCTGTACTGGTGAGAGTAGTAAAATGTAACGATAGACCAACTGCTACCCAAACTGTTACCTGTACTGGTGAGTAGTAACATGTAACAATAGACCAACTATTACCTGTACTGGTGAGAGTAATAACATGTAACAATAGACTAACTATTACCCAAACTGTTACCTGTACTGGTGAGAGTAATAACCTGTAACGATAGACCAACTATTACCCAAACTGTTACCTGTACTGTGGAGAGTAATAAATGGTAACGATAGACCAACTATTACCCAAACTGTTACCTGTACTGGTGAGTAGTTAATACCATGTAACGATAGACCAACTATTCCCAAAACTGTTACCTGTACTGGTGAGAGTTTATAACATGTAACGATAGACCAACTATTACCCAAACTGTACCTGTACTGGTGAGAGTAATAACATGTAACGATAGACCAACTACACCCAACCATTACCTGTACTGGTGAGAGTAATAACATGTAACGATAGGACCAACTATTACCCAAACTGTTACCTGTACTGTGTGAGAGTAATAACATGTAAACGATAGACAACTATACCCAAACTGTTACCTGTACTGGTGAGAGTAATAACATGTAACGATAGACCAACTATTACCCACACTTTACCTGTACTGGTGAGAGTAATAACGAGAAACGATAGCACAACTATTACCAAACTGTTAGCTGTACTGGTGAGAGTAATAACAGGTAACCGATAGCCAACTATTACCCAAACTGTTACCTGTATGGTGAGAGTAAAACATTTAACGATAGACCAACGATTACCCAAACTTTACCTGTACTGTGTGAGAGTAAATAACATGTAACAATAGACCAACTATTACCCAAACTGTTAGCTGTACTGGTGAGAGTAATAACATGTAACGTAGACCAATATTACCCAAACTGTTACCTGTACTGGTGAGAGTAATAACATGTAACAATAGACCAACTATTACCCAAACTGTTACCTGTACTGGTGAGAGTAATTAACATGTAACAAGTAGTAACCAACTATACCCAAACTGTCCTGTACTGGTGAGAGTAATAACATGTAACAATAGACAACTATTACCCAAACTGTTACCTGTACTGGTGAGAGTAATAACTGTAACGATAGACCAACTATTACCCAAACTGTTCCTTACTGGTGAGAGTAATAAAGTAACGATTGACCAACTTACCCAAACTGTTACCTGTACTGGTGAGTAATAAACATGTACAATAGACCAACTATTACCTGTACTGGTGAGAGTAATAACATGTAACAAATAGACAACTATTTACCCAACTGTTACCTGTACTGGTGAGAGTAATACATGTAACAGATAGACCAACTATTACCCAAACTGTACCTGTACTGAGTGAGAGTACATAATAGCTTATGATAGACCAACTATTACCCAAACTTACCTGTACTGGTGAGAGAGTAATAAATGAACGATAGACCAACATTACCCAAAACTGTTTACCTGTACGGTAGTGGTAATCACATGCAACGAAAATTTTAGACCACTATTCCCAAACTGTTACCTTACTGGTGACTTGTAATAACATGTAACGATAGACCAACTACTACCCAAACTGTTACCTGTACTGGTGAGAGTAATAACATGTAACGATAGACCAACTATTACCCAAACTTCTACCTGTACTGGTGAGAGTAATAACTGGTAACGATAGACCAACTATTACCCAAACTGTTAGCTGTACTGGTGAGAGTAATAACATGTAACGATAGACCAACTATTACCCAAACTGTTACCTATACTGGTGAGAGTAATAACATGTAACGATAGACCAACTATTACCCAAACTTCTATCGTTACAGGGGTTTTACTCCTCGCCGTACAAGGTAATGGTTTGGGTAAGTAGTTGGTCTATCGTTACATGTTATTACACTCACCGCAGTTACAGGTAACAGTTTGGGTAATAGTTGGTCATCGTAGCATGTTATTACACTCACCAGTACAGGTAACGTTTGGGTAATAGTTGGTCTATTCGTAGCCTTTATTACTCTCACCAGTACAGGTAACATGGTTTGGGTAATGTTGGTCTATCATTACAATTTTACCTCTCACAGTACATGGTAACACGTTTGGGTAATAGTTTGGTCTATCGTTACATGTATTACTCTCACAGTACAGTAACAGTTTGGGTAATAGTTAGTCTATTGTTACAGTTATTACTCTCACCAGTACAGTACTAGTTGTCTATTTACATGTTACTACTCACCAGTACAGGTAACAGTTTGGGTAGCAGTTGGTCTATCGTTACATTTTACTACTCTCACCAGTACAGGAAACAGTTTGGGTAATAGTTGGTCTATCGTTACAGTTATTACTACTCACCAGTACAGGTAACAGTTTGGGTAATAGTTGGTCTATGGTTACATGTTATTACCTCACCAGTACAGGTAACAGTTTGGGTAATAGTTGGTCATCGTTACATGTTACTACTCTCACCAGTACGTAAGTTTGGGTAATAGTTGGTCTATCGTACATGTTACTACTCTCACCAGTACAGGTAACAGTTTGGGTAATATTGTCTACTGTTACATGTTATTACTCTACATATAGCAGCAACAGTTTGTGGTAATAGTTGGCGTCTATCGTTACCAGTTTTACTCTCACCAGTACAGGTAAAAAGTTTGTTACATGTATTCAGTAGTAAAGTAGGTTAGTGTTATCGTTATTCCATGTTTTACTCTCAAACCAGTATAAAGAGTACCAGTTTTTGT
>JAACNH010000010.1:3148042-3315390 GCA_019447015.1 Hymenochirus boettgeri | reverse complement strand
ATACTTCCCACCAGTACAGGTAACAGTTTGGGAGTAGTTGGTCTATCGTTACATGTTATTACTCTCACCAGTACAGGTAACAGTTTGGGTAATAGTTGGTCTATCGTTACATGTTATTACTCTCACCAGTACAGGTAATGGTTTGGGTAGTAGTTGGTCTATCGTTACATGTTATTACACTCACCAGTACAGGTAACAGTTTGGGTAATAGTTGGTCTATCGTTGCATGTATTACACTCACCAGTACAGGTAACAGTTTGGGTAATAGTTGGTCTATCGTTGCATGTTATACTCTTCACCAGTACAGGTTAATTTTTGGGTAATAGTTGGTCTATCGTACATATTATTCTACTCCACTAGTACAGGTAACAGTTGGGTAATAGTTGGTCTATCGTACATGTATTACTCTCACCAGTTACAGGTAAAGTTTGGGTAATAGTTAGTCTATTGTTACATGTATACTCTCACCAGTCACAGGTAATAGTTGGTCTATTGTTACATGTTACTACTACACCAGTACAGGTAACAGTTTGGGTAGCAGTTGGTCTATGTGTACATTTTACTACTCTCACCAGTACAGGAAACAGTTTGGGTAATAGTTGGTCTATCGTTACCAGTTATTACTCTCACCAGTACAGCGTAACAGTTTGGGTAATAGTTGGTCTATCGTTACATGTTATTACTCTCACCAGTACAGGTAACAGTTTGGGTAATAGTTCGTCTATCGTTACCAGTATTACCTCCCCAGTACAGCTAACAGTTTGGGTAATAGTTGGTCTATTGTTACATGTTATTACTCTCACCAGTACAGGTAACGTTGGGTAATAGTTGGTCTATTGTTACATATTACTCTCACCAGTCCCAGGTAACAGTTTGGGTAATAGTTGGTCTATCGTTACATGTTATTACTCTCACCATTACAGGTAACAGTTTGGGTAATAGTTGGTCTATCGTTACATGTTATTACACTCACCAGTACAGGTAACAGTTTGGGTAATAGTTGGTCTATCATTACATGTTATTAGACTCACCAGTACAGGTAACAGTTTGGGTAATAGTTGGTCTATCGTTACATGGATTACACTCACCAGTACAGGTAAGTTTGGGTAGTAGTTGGGTATGTTACATGTTATTAACTCTCCGTAAGGTAACAGTTGGAATAGTTGGTCTATCTTACATGTTACTACTCTCACTAGTACAGGTAACAGTTTGGGTAATAGTTGGTCTATCGTTACATGTATTACTCTCACCAGTACAGGTAACAGTTTGGGTAGTAGTTGGTCTATTGTTACATGTTATTACTCTCACCAGTACAGGTAACAGTTTGGGTAGTAGTTGGTCTATTGTTACAGGTTACTACTCTCACCAGTCCCAGGTACAGTCTGGGTAATAGTTGGTCTATTGTTACATGTTACTACTCTCACCAGCCCAGGTAACAGTTTGGGTAATAGTTGGTCTATTGTTAAATGTTACTACTCTACCAGCCCCAGGAAACCATGGGTAATAGTTGGTCTATTGTTACATGTTATTACACTCACCAGTCCCAGGTAACAGTTTGGGTAATAGTTGGTCTATTGTTACATGTTATTACTCTCACCAGTCCCAGGTAACAGTCTGGGTCATAGTTGGTATATGTTACATGTTATTACACTCACCAGTCCCAAGGTAACAGTTTGGGTAGTAGTTGGTCTATTGACATGTTATTACTTCACCAGTCCCAGGTACAGTTGGGTATAGTGGTCTATGTTACATGTTATTACTCCCACCAGTCCCAGGTACACGTTTGGTAGAGTTGGAGCTATGTTACATGTTATTACACTCACCAGTCCAAGGTAACAGTTTGGGTAGTAGTTCGTCTATTGTTACCAGTTATACTCTCACCAGTCCAGGAACAGTTTGGGTAGTAGTTGGGCTATTGTTACATGTTATTACTTCACCAGTCCAGGTAACAGTTTGGGTAATAGTTGGTCTATTGTTACATGGTATTACTCTCACCAGTCCCAGGTAATTATTTGGGTAATAGTTGGTCTATTGTTACATGTTATTACTCTCACCAGTACAGTTAACTGTTTGGGTAATAGTTGGTCTATTGTTACATGTTATTACTTTCACCAGTCCAGGTAACAGTTTTGGGTAATAGTTGGTCTATTGTTACATGTTATTACTCTCACCAGTCCCAGGTAACAGTTGGGTAATAGTTGGTCTATTGTTACATGTTATTACACTCACCAGTCCAGGTAAGTTTGGTAGTAGTTGGTCTATTGTACATGTTATTACTTTCACCAGTCCCAGGTAACAGGTGGTAATGTGGTCTATTGTTACATGTTATTACTCTCACCAGTCCCAGGTAACAGTTTGGGTAGTAGTTGGTCTATTGTTACATGTTATTACTCACCAGTCCCAGGTAACAGTTTGGGTAGTAGTTGGTCTATTGTTACATGGTATTACTCTCACCCAGTCAGGTAACAGTTTGGGTAGTAGTTGGTCTATTGTTACATGTTATTACTCTCACCAGTCCCAGGTAAAAGTTGGGTAATAGTTGGTCTATTGTTACATGGTATTATCTCACCAGTCCCAGGTAATTATTTGGGTAATAGTTGGTCTATTGTTACATGTTATTACTCTCACCAGTACAGTTAACTGTTTGGGTGATAGTTGGTCTATTGTTACATGTTATTACTCTTACCAGTCCCAGGTAACAGTTTGGGTAATAGTTGGTCTTTTGTTACATGTTACTATTATCACCAGTCCCAGGTAACAGTTTGGGTAATAGTTGGTCTATTGTTACATGTTATTACTCGCACCAGTCACAGGTAACAGTTTAGGTAATAGTTGGTCTATTGTTACATGTTATTACTCTCACATTCCCAGGTAACTTTTGGGTAATATTGGTCTATTGTTAATGTTATTACTCTCACCAGTCCCAGGTAACTGTTGGGTAATAGTTGGTCTATTGTTACTTGTTAACTCTCACTAGTACAGGTAACAGTTTGGGTAATAGTTGGTCTATTTTACTTGTTATTACTCTCACCGGTCCATGGAACTGTAAGGAATTCTGATTGGTATGATAAAATCTAAACCTTTATCAATGTCTTGATACGATGTCACACCTGTCCAGCCAATACATTCTGTCGTTATCAAACGAAGTAGTGGAAAGTGCAATGTTCACCTTTTGGCGCCTGCAGGCACTGGATCAGGTAATTGGGAAATGTTCATTTCTTTATCAACACATGGAATCATTAAGATATTAGAAATGTGAACAGGAGAAAAGTGACACTGATAAAATGCGATTTCTACGTCTAGACATTGGTGGAAACTGGAAGTAGGAAATGTAAGAGGGATATTCATCTATTTAAAGGGAAACTGTACTGCCCCAGACAAGCAGGGAGATTCAATACAAGTCTTATCGCTTAAAATGGTGCTAATTTTCCCCAACCCATTAGATCTGATTTAAACATTTGAAAGCTAATACTGATGGTTGGGGCAAAATTAGCACCATTTTAAGCGATAAGAAACTTTTATTGAATAACTCATTATCGCACAACCAGTAGCTTCTGCGCTGCTACTATTCACCACCAGAGGTGCTTCATGCTACACAGAATCTATATTCAAAAAGGCAATAATATAGGGAGACAATTAAAGGATTATAGAGATTTGTTGTTGCAACTTGCAAAACATTAAAAACACCATAAACTCAGCCTTCCCATTTGGTGTCTGTCCGGCAACATGAGGTTGGCCGCAGGTTGGAGATATAATGCAAATGACTATGATAAAGATCACAAAAATTTACCTGTCCCAATGAGAAACATAGAAAGTTCATTAGAATAGACAGATCTGCTAATTAGTTCACCAAATGGGCACATTTAAAGTGACACTGAATGTTGTTAACCTATAACAGTGGACTCTGGGGGTTACCGTAGTTAGCATGATATGGGGTTTGCAACCTGCACTAACCTATGGTGACAACTGGCTACTTACACCCACCTAGCATATAAGTTGGGGTCGTAGCCCCCGAGACATTTACCAGATTATATCAATTTACTTAAAGGGGAAAGTGTTCATGGATGTGATAAGAATCCCAAATCATCCCTAGAAAAACTATAATGGGCTCCTCCCTGTCTCTGGGCAAGCTTGTACTTGTAAGAGAAAGGAAGATGTGCCCCACCCCCTGCAGTCACATAAGCTGTTCCCCTAGTTGGTTGGGAGGTAAATCTGTGCATTGCTAAACTCATTTGAATGCAGTGTTTAAAGGGAGAGTGTGCCATTTATCAGCTTCTTTTAATTCATGGGGGAAATATTAATGAGCTGCGATCGTCGGACTTTAGTCAGTCACTTACCCCAATGGCCATAGAATAGACGTCGGATGATAGCCAGAAATTCATATTATAATTCCTTGTTGTCCAGCAACTGTAGAAAGGAAATAGGGAGAGCATTATGGGACAGTCATGTGGGTCTGAGGGGTGTCAAAATGTGGTGGGGAGATCGGAATGGGGCGAGAGATCGGAATGGGGCGAGAGCTCAGAATTGGGGCGAGAGATACATGCAAACATTGATTAACTGGGCGAACAGGAGAAGCCTAGGGAATGTCTTCAAGGGCCTTGGTATTAAAGGGGAGGTTTTCATTAGAATAAAAAGTTTAGATATTCTGTGTATTATGAGACACTATATTAGGTGAAGTCCTATACGAAACTTTAACGGGCTCTGGTTTCCTTGTCATCTTTCCAGAGAGAAACCAGGAGAGTGGTTTGCATGAACAGTAGGAACATGATTAAGAGGGTAGGAGGTATTATATTGAAAAAAATGAATGAATTAATGAGCTGAGGAGCCAAAAACCGCCCAAAGCACCTGTTCTCTCAATATCTGTTCTCTATCCTCTGATCATATCTGTCCCTATCACCGTATCCAATATCTGGTCTACTCTATCACCTGTCTATCAATATCTGTCTCTTCTATCATCAGCAATACTGTCTCTATTCTAATATCTGTCTCTCTCTATACCATGTCTATCAATACTGTCTCATCACATGTCTATAATATCTGTCTCTATCCCTTGGTGAGAGTAATAACATGTAACGATAGACCAACTATTACCCAAACTTTTACCTGTACTGGTGAGAGTAATAACTGGTAACGATAGACCAACTATTACCCAAACTGTTAGCTGTACTGGTGAGAGTAATAACATGTAACGATAGACCAACTATTACCCAAACTGTTACCTGTACTGGTGAGAGTAATAACATGTAACAATAGACCAACTATTACCCAAACTGTTACCTGTACTGGTGAGAGTAATAACTTCCTGGGGATGGTTGGAGAGAGTTAGTAACAGTAACAATAGACCAAATAGTGACCAAATGTTTTTTTTTTAAAAAAACCTGGGGCTGGTTGAGATGCAGTAGTAACATGTACCAATTAGACCAAATATTCCCTATGGCAACCTGTTACTGGACTGGTGAGGGTAGTAAACATGTAACCATAGACCAACTATACCCAAACTGTTACGTACTGGTGAGCTAGTAAATAAACATGGTAACGACTTAAGACCAAAACTAATTACCCAAACTGTTACCTGTACTAGTGAGAGTAATAACATGTAAAGATAGAGACCCACCTATTACCCCAAAAACTGGTATACTGTACTGGTGAGAGTAAAACATGTAACGAGAGACCAACCTACTACCCAAACCTGTTACCTGTATGGTTGAGTGTAATAACTGTAACGATAGAACAACATTACCCAAACTGTCGTAACTGGTGAGGTCTAATAACATGTAATAGACAAACTATTACCCAAACTGTTCCTGTACTGGTGAGTGAGTAATACATGTACCGATAGACCAACTATTTACCAAACGTTAGACTGTAATGGTGAGAGTAATAACATGTAACGATAGACCAACTATTACCCAAACTGTTACCTGGGACTGGTGAGGAGTAATATGTAACAATGACCAACTATACCCCAACAGTTACCTGTACTGGTGGGAGAGTAATAAACACATGTAACAATAGACCAACATTACCCAAACTGTTAGCTGTAATGGGGAGAGGTAATAACTGGTAAACGATAGACGAACTATTACCCAAACTGTTACCTGTACTGGTGAGAGTAATACATGTAACGATAGACCAACTATTACCCAATGTTAGCTGTACTGGTGAGAGTAATAATGTAACGAATAGACCAACTATTACCCCAAACTGTTTTCCTGTACTGGTGAGAGTTAGAAATGAAACGATAGACCAAACTGCTACCCAAACTGTACCGTGTACTGGTGAGTAAGTACATGTAAAATAGACCAAACTATTACCTGTACTGGTGAGAGTAATAACATGTAACAATAGACTAACTATTACCCAAAACGGTTACCTGTACTGGTGAGAGTAATAAAAACCTGTTAACGATAGACCAACTATTACCCCAAACCTGTACCTGTTACTAGTGGAGAGTAATAATAGTTAACGATAGAACAACTAATTACCCAAACGCATACCGTACTGGTGAGAGTAAGAAATGCAACGATAGACCAACTATTACCAAACTGTTACCTGTATGGTGAGTGTTAATAAACATGCAACGAATAGAACCAACTATTACCAAACTGTACCTGTACTGGTGAGTGTAATAACATGTAACGATAGACCAACTACTACACCCAAACATTACCTGTACTGGTGAGTGAGAGTTAAACATGGAACGATAGGACCAAATATTACCCAAACTGTTACCTTACTGGTGTGAGAGTAATATAACATGTAACGATAGACCAACTACTACCCAAACTGTTACCTGACTGGTGAGAGTAATAAACATGTAACGATAGACCAACTATTACCCAACTTTACCTGTTTACTGGTGAGAGTAATAACTCGGTAACGATAGACCAAATATTACCCAAACTGTTAGCTGTACTGGTGAGAGTAATAACTGTAACGATAGACCCAACTATACCCAAACTGTTACCTGTTACTGGTGAGAGTAATACATGTAACGATAGACCAACTATTACCCAAACGTTTACCTGTACGGTGAGAGTAATAACTGGTAACGATAGGACCAACTATTAACCAAACTGTTAGCTGTACTGGTGAGGTAGTATAACATGTAACGATAGACCAACTATTACCCAAAAGTTACCTGTACTGGGTTTGAGAGTAGTAACATGTAACGAATAGACAAACTATTACCCAAACGTTACCTGTACTGGTGAGAGTGTAAAATGTAACGATAGACCAATATACCCAAACTGGACCCTGTACTGGTGAGAGTAATAACATGTAACAATAGACAACTATTACCCAAAAATGTTACCTGTAATGGTGAGAGTAATAACTGTAAACGAAGACCAACTATTACCCAAACTGTTTCCTGTACTGGTGAGAGTAGTAAATGTAACGATAGACCAACTGCTACCCAAACTGTGTACCTGTACTGGTGAGTATAACATGTACAATAGGACCAACTATTACCTGTAACTGGTGAGAGTATAAACGTAACAATAGACTAACTATTACCCAAACTGTTACCTGTACTGGTGAGAGTAATAACATGTTAACGATTTAGACCAAAAACTATTACCAAACTGTTACCTGTACTAGTGCGAGATAATCATATTAATGATAGACAACTATTACCCAAACCGTTACCTGTACTGGTGAGAGTTTAATAAATAGCAACTATGACCAATATTACCCAAATGTTACCTTACTGGTGAGTGTATAACATGAAACGATTCTAGACAAACTATTACCCAAACTGTTACCTGTACTGGTGAGAGTAATAACATGTAACGATAGACCAACTATTACCCAAACTGTTACCTGTACTAGTGAGAGTAATAATATGTAATGATAGACCAACTATTACCCAAACCATTACCTGTACTGGTGAGAGTAATAAATGCAACGATAGACCAACTATTACCCAAACTGTTACCTGTACTGGTGAGTGTAATAACATGCAACGATAGACCAACTATTACCCAAACTGTTACCTGTACTGGTGAGTGTAATAACATGTAACGATAGACCAACTACTACCCAAACCATTACCTGACGGTTGTTGTTGATTTGCTTAATAGAAGAGAGACAGTATTGATAGACAGGTGGTTGGTGATTTAATAGAGAGAGGACAGATCCAAGAGTATTGTAGACCACGGTGATTCCTATGAGCGAGCCCGATATTGATAGATAGTCGCCAGGTATAAGGTAGAGACCGCTTATGCAGGACAGGTGTGCTAGAGACAGGATAGATTATTGATAGGACAGGGGAGTAGAGGCACGAGATTGATAGCAAGGTGATGAGGACAGATATTTTTGGGGCATTAGCCCGGTGATCGCGCCAGTAGTGATCGCCAGGTGATCGAGACAGATATTGTAGACAGGTGATTAGAGACAGGATATTGATAGACAGGTGCTATAGAGACAGAATATTGCTCGACAGGTGATGAGCGGCCAGATACTGATAGACAGGTGATTAGAGAGTTAGAGACAGTATACGGATTAGACAGGTTGTTGATAGAGACAGATATTGTCGAACAGGGTGCTAGAGGACCCGATATTGATAGACAGGTGTCGATAGGGCAGGAATTGATAGACAGGTGTGATTAGGAGACAGCTATTGCATAGAGCAGGTGATAGAGGACGAGCCACGATATTGATAGACAGGTGATGATAGAGACGATAATTGATATGGACAGGTCGTGATAGATAGCGGACAGACATTTGAGAGAAGGTGTATAGAGAGCGGACAGCTATTGCTAGCACAGGGTAGAGCGAAGAGACAGATCTTGATAGGCCAGGTGATCGCGCGAGACAGATATTTGAATAGATAATCGAAGGGTGATAGAGAGAGACATAGATAGGATAGACAGGTGATAAGAAGGAATTGATAGACAGGTGATAGAGACAGATATTGATAGAAGGGGATTAGAGACCAGCATATTGAAGAGACAGGTGATAGACGACAGAATTGAATAAGACAGTGATAAGAGAAGATATTGATAGACAGTGATCGAGACAGGATATTGAGTAGAAAGGTGAGAGAGACAGATAATTGATAGACAGGGTGATAGAGAGAGGACAGGAGATGAATAGGGCAGAGTCCGGTAGAGAGAGACAAGATATTGATAGCACAGGTGATAGAGAGAGACGCTATTGCTAGACAGGTGATCTAATTAGAGAGAGCCCAGAATGTAGACAAGGGGTGATACGAGACAGATTTTGGTTAGCAATAAGTAGAGGTAAATTCGAAAAATGAGAAGAAGAGCGCAGACATGAGAGAGGCAAAGGGAGAGTAACCCAAGAGAGCTACTGGCAAACTAAGCAAGAATAGAAATGCATTAGTTTGTGAGACTGGTGACTGTATTGACCAGGGCTCCCACAACACCAGATGGAAAGAAAGAACTGACAAATTGCTAGACCAGGGAAGAGAGAGAAGATTATTGATCGACAGTGATTAGATAGGAGAGAACAGATGTATTGAGTTAGACAGGTGATAGAGAGAGACAGATATGATAGAGGTGAATAGAGACAGATATTGATAGACAGGTGAAGCGACAGATACTGATAGACAGGTGATGAAGACAGATATGAGAGACAGGTGATAGAGGACCGATATTGATAGACAGGTGTAGAGACAGAATTGATAGACAGGTGATAGAGACAGATATTGATGACAGGGATAGACGGACAGATATTGATAGAAGGTGAAGAGACAGATATTGATAGACAGGTGATAGAGCAATACTGAAGAGAGGTGATAGAGACAGAAGATACTGATAGACAGGTGATTAGAGAAGTACTGATAGAAAGTGATAGCGCCGAATGATAGACAGGTGATAGAGACAGATATTGATTAGATAGGTGATAGAGGACAGATAGTGATAGACAGGTGATAGAGGGACAGATATGATAGACAGGTGATTGAGACCGATTTGATAGACAGGTGATAGAGGACAGATTTGATTGCCAGGTGATAGAGGACAGATATGATAGGAGGTGATTTGATAGAGACCACGATATTGCTAGACAGGTGATAGATAACGAGACAGATATTGATAGACAGGGCGATAGAGAGGAGGAGACAGATATTGATTAGACAGGTGATAGAGAGAGACAGATATTGATAGACAGTGATTAGAGAGGAGCGACGATATTGATAGAAAGGTGATAGAGAGGAGACAGAGATTGATAGCAGGTGATAGAGACAGTTTGATAGGACAGGTGATAGAGACAGATATTGATAGGACAGGTGATAGAGACAGATCTTGATAGACACGTGATAGAGAAGATATTGCTAGACAGGTGAGAGAGACAGATATTGAGAGACAGGGATAGCGAGAGGCTAGATATTGATAGACGGGTTGTGAAGAGAGAGCAGATATTGATAGGACAGGTGATAGAGAGAGACAGATATTGAGAGACGGTGATAGAGAGAGAAGATATTGAGAGACAGTGATGAGAGAGACAGATATTGATAGACAGGTGATTAATAGAGAGAGACAGATATGATAGACAGGTGATAGCGAGAGGAACAGATATTGAAGACAGGTGTGAGAGACAGATAGTGGCGACAGGTGATTTGATGAGAGAGAAGATATTGGTAGAAATGGATTGACTAATACCGATATTGATAGCCAGGTGATAGAGAGAGACAGATATTGATAGCCAGGTGACGAGAGAGACAAGATATGTAGCAGGGGATAGAGAGAGAACAGATATTGATAGACAGGTGGAAGAGACGATATTGATAGACGGTGATAGAGACAGATTATTGATAGCGTGAAGAGACAGATACTTGATAGACAGGATTAGAGAGAGACGATATTGATAGAAAGGTGATAGAGAGAGACGATATTGATAGACAGGTGCTAGAGGAAAGATATGCTAGACAGAGTGGATTAGAGAGAGAAGAGATTGATGACAGGTGATAGAGCGAGACAGATATTGATAGCAGGTGATTAGAGAGGACAGATATTGCTAGACAGTGATGAGAGAGACAGATATGTGATTAGGACAGGGTGCTTGCGTTTTGGCTCTCACGCTAATGTAATTAGTCAGTTTGTCGATATAATAACTCCTATCCTTTTAAGATCATTGTTTCACGTCCTGCAACCATTCAAGGTTCTCGTGAAGATGAACACGGAAACACAGAGCGTTACAGTTCTGTATAGGCGATTCACCTAACTTATAGTGTCTGCATATCACGGAATATCTAAACGTTTATTCTAATGAAAAACCTCCCCTAAAAAAAATACAAGGCCTTGAAGACATCCCTAGGCTCTCCTGTTTATCCCAGTTCAATCAAGTTTGCATGATCTCATCGCCCCATTTGATTCTCTCGCCCCATTCCGATCTCTTCGGCCCCATTCCGATCTCCCCCACATTTTGACCAACCCTCAGACCCACAGACTAGTCCATCAGGCCTCTCCGCTCTATTCCTTTCTACAGTTGTGACACGGAATTGTAATATGAATTCTGGCTAAAAGCATTTCCGACTTCTATTCTAATGGCCGTGGGGTAAGTGACTGACTTAATCCAGATCGCAAGCTCATTAATATATTCCCCCAGAAGTAAAAGAAGTGAAATGGCCACCACTTCCCTTTAAAACATTGCATTCAAAGAGTAGACAACTGGCTCACCAATTTACCTCCACCACTAGGGCGCAGCTTATGTGACTGCAGGGGGTGGGGCAACATCTTCCTCTTATCGTACAAGTACAGCTGCCAGAGACAGGAGGAGCCCATTATGTTTCTAGGGGTGTGGGATTTCTTATCACATCCAGGACACTTTCCTTTAAGTATTGATAAATCTGGGTAAATGTATCCGGGGGCTAAGAACCCCAACCTTTATCTAGCTAGGTGGGTGTTAGTGAGCCGTTGTCATCTATAGTATAGGTGCAGGTTGCAAACCCTATCATGCTAACTACGGTACCCCAGAGTCACGACTGTTTTAGGTTAAAAACATCCGTGTCATTAAATGGCCCATGGGAACATTAATTAGAGATTGTCTATTCTAATGAAACTTTCTATGTTTCTTCATGGGGACAGGTAAATTTCGTGTGATCTTTATCAGGTCATTTGCATTATAATCTCCAAAATGAGGCCAACCTATGTGCCGGAAGGCACCAATGTAGTGAGTTTATGTGTTTTAATGTTTGCAAGTTGCAAATAACAAATCTCTATATCCTTTAATTGTCTCCCGATATATTGGCGGTGAATATAGATTCTGTGTAGCATGTGCATGAGGAACCTTGGTGGTGATAGTAGGCAGCGCCGAAGCTACTGGTGTGCCTAATTGCGTATCAAAAAAGGTCTTATCTTTTTTTTTTTTTTGTTTGGCTTAACATGGTGTAATTTTGCCCCACACCCTCAGAGATTAGCTTTCCACTGTTACATCAGATGAATGGAGTGGGGGAAATTAGCACATTTAAGACCGATAAGAACTTGTATTGCATCTCCTGCTTGTCTGGGGCAGTAAGTTTCCTTGTAAATAGAAAGGAATAATCCCTCTACATTCGTACTTCCAGATTTCCCAATGTCGACGTCGCAAATCGCCTTTTGTATAGTGCACTTGTCTCTGTTCAATTTCTAATATCTTAAGTGGATTCAATGGTTGTGTAAAGAAAATGAACATTTCAATACATGATCCCAGTGCCTGCAGGCGCCAAACGGGAAATTGCACTTTCACTCAGTCGTTGATAACGACAGACTGTAATTGCTGGACAGGTGGTGACATGTAGTCAAGACATGATAAAGGTTTATGATGTATACATACCAATCAGATTCTTACAGTTCCATGGACGGTGGTGAGATACTAACAAGTACCAATAGACCAAATTTACCCCCACCTGTACCCTGTACTATGGAGTAACAAAGTCACATAGATCCAACTATACCCCACACCAGATACCCTGGGTACTGGTTGAGCGTAATACCATGCCCCATCGACCAACTATTCCTCTAACCTGTTCTGTGACTTGGTGGCGAATAACCATGTAAACCATAGACAACTTCTTACCCTAACCTGTTACCTGGGCCTGGGATGGCGTCCCCCTGTCCCCCCCCATTAGCAAAGACCCCACTCCTCCACACACCCTGTGTCCCTGTATCGGGTGTGCGAGCAGCAGGTTGTGTGTCGCTGAACCTCCACATGCGATCCACCCCCCCCCCTCGCACGTCACACCCCCCCCCCCGTCCCTTTCCTGGTGCGAGCATCAAAGGTCCCCCTAGCCCCCCCTCTCCCCCCCCGTTCACTGGGGCTGGTTTGAGCGTCATCCTGCCCCCCTGCCCCCCCCTTCTTCCCTCCCCATTTCCCTGGCGGGTGCGGTCCTCCCCTGTCCCCCGCGACCAACCTCCTCCCCACCCCTGTACCTGGGACTGGTGCGCGTCGCGTCCTCCCAGTCCCCCCCCTCGGCCGCCCTCTTCCCCCCCTGTTCACTGGGCCTGGTGGTGTTCCTCCCCTGTCCCCCCCTCGCCTCCCCCCCCCTTCCTAACCACCTGTTACTGGGCCTGGTGAGGCGTCACCCTGTCCCCCATCGCCCCCACCCCCTTCCCCCCCCGTGCCTGGGCCTGGTGCCCGTGCTCCCCTGTCCCCCTAGCCCCCCCTCTCCCCTCCCCCTGTTCCCCCTGGGGCTGGTCGTGTCTCCCTGTCCCCCTAGCCCCCCTCTTACCCCAGACTGTTCCCTGGCCTGGTGCGCGTCCTCCCTGTACCCCCCGCCCCCCTTTTCCCCCCCGCCCTGTTACTGGGCCTGGTGTGGCGCGTACTCCCGTCCCACTCGCCTCCCCCCCCTTCCTCCCCCCCCCGTACTGTCTGGGGAGCGTCATCCCTGCTCCCCATGGCCCCCCCCTCCCCTCTTCCCCCCCCCTCCTTCCCCTGGGCCTGGTGGAGCTTCCTCCGGTACCCCTCGCCCCCCCCCCCCCCCCCCTCTTTCCCCCCCCCCTGTTCCCCCTGGCCCTGGTCGCGTCCTCCCCTGTACCAATCGCCCCCCTCCTCCTACACACCTGTTATGGGCCTGGTGAGCGTCCTCCACGTCACCCTCGCCGACCCTCCTCCCCCCCATTGTGCCCTGGCCTGGGTGCGGTGTGTTCCGCCCCTGTCCCCTCGCCCCCCTCCTCCCCCCCCCCCTGTTCCCTGGGCCTGGTGCGAGTCCTCACCAGTAACATAGACCAAACTTACCCCTCCCCCCACTGTCCCTGGGCTGGTGCCCCGTCCTCCCCCCCTGTCCCCTTCGACCCCACCTCCCCCTGTTATGGGCCTGGTGCGTGTCCACCTGTTCCCTCGCCCCCCTTCCCAGCCTGTTCCCCTGGGCTGGTGCGCGTCCTCCACCCTGTCCCCCTCCTCGCCCTCCCCCCTTCCCCCCCGTTCCCCTGGGGATGGTGCGTGTGATCCCCCGGTCCCTTCAGCCCCCCTCTTCCCCACCATGGTTTCTGGGGCTGCGTGCGCGTGTCCCCTGCCCCTCGCCCCTCTTCTCCGTCGGGGGTGGTTGGGTGTGCCTTGTCCCCTCGCCTCTCGCGGTCTGGCTGGTGCGGTCGTCCCCGTCCCTCGCCTTCCCCCGTTCGTTGTTGTGTGGTCCTGTCCGGCCTTTCCCCGTCGTCTCGGGCGTGTCTTGTCCCCCGTGCCCTTCCCCCCTGTTCGTTGGTTCGCTTCTCCCCTGTCGTCCCTTTTTTTTTTGTGCCTTTCGTTCCACCTCGGCCCCCCCACCTTCACTCACCCCCCCCCCCCCCCCCCGTTCTTCGAGCCGGGTGCCTTCCTTCTCCCATTTGGCCCTTCCTTTGTGTTTGCTGTTCCTTCTCTGCTCCACCCCACCTTTAAAAACACACCACCTTGACATCACCACTCACCAATTTCGGCATCTAAAAAGCGAACACACTGTCGCCCCACCCACTCGACCACCTATTCCCCAAACAACTGTTAAACTTGGGGAATGGTGAGGCGTAATAAGTCAATAGCCATCCAACACAGAAGTAGAAGGATAACAACACAAACAGGAAAGCGCCTATGGCCTCTGATGCAGAGCAGAATAATAAAGGGACATAGAAAAACAAACGATGCTGTTAAGAAACTAGGGCCACCACTATGACCAACCTGTTAGCTGTCCTGATGGGGAGAGTAATCCTGTACAACGAGACGAACGACACTCATATACCCCCTGATTAAACCTGTTCCTGGTTGCGAGTCCCCTAACTGTACCGCATGACCAACATCAAAAGACCCACACCCCCCACCTTAGATGAGAGGACATCGAACATGACAGACACGATGTACGGACTAGAAATTTAGACGGTGAAGCGTAATAAGCACTGAAGGTACGCCTCTCACCCTAGGACACCCCACCACATTCCACACCAACGTGTCCGTAAAGAAGAGATCGAGAGTATGTAGAAATGTAACCGATAGACCAATGCTACCCAAAACTGTTACTGTATGGTGAGTAGTCCAGAACAAGAGACACATATTACAGTACTGGTGAGATTAATTAAAGTCCATCACGCACCACAAAATCGATACGAACTGAACACAGCAATGTGACAACGCACAGAAGAGATACAGGGAGGAGGTAAATGCTGGTGTGAGAGTAATAACACTGTAATCGACATTTTAAAGACAACTCTTACCCAAAACTGGTACTGTAATAGCTGAGAGTAATACATAGTAACGATGACCAACTATACCCAAAACCTTACCTGTACTGGTGAGAGTAAAACAGTGCAACGATAGACGCCACTATTACCAAAAACTGTTACCTTTACGGTTGCGTGTAAATACCATGCACGATTAGAACAACTATTACCCAACTGTTACCTGTACTGGTGCGTGTATAACATGTAACGATGACCAACTACTACCCAAACCATTACCTGTACTGGTGCGCGTAATCAACATGTCAACGATAGACAAATATTACCCAAACTGTACCGGTACTGGTGAGAGTAATAACATGTAACGATAGATCCAATATACCCAAACGTACCGTTACTGGGGCGAGTAATAACCGTACGATAGACTGCAAACCTACCCCACACCTTCCTCCCTGTAATGGGAGCGTAATCAACTGGTAACGAAGACCCAAACTATTACCCAAACTGTTAGCGTACTGGTGAGAGTAATTAACATGTTACGATAGAGCAACTCTACCCAAATGTTACTTCCTGGTGAGAGTAATCCCATTCCAGATCTTCTTAGACCAAAAACTTTACCAAACTTTTACCTGTTTACTGGGAGGTAATAATGGTAAACGCTTTCGACCACTATTACCCAAACGGTTAGCTGTTCTGGTGAGAGTATAATGTAACGATTAGACCAATAATTACCCACAAACTGTTACCCTGTACGGTGCGAGTCGTCACTGTCACCGATAGACCTCACTAGTACCCAACTGTTACTGTATGGTGAGAGTAGTAACAGTACGATCGACCAAACTATTTACCAAACTGTACCTGTACTGGTGAGAGTAATAACTGGTCCCCATAGACCCCCCCCCCCCCCTTACCCCCCACTGTTCCCTGTTACTGGTGCGAGTATAACTGGTCCCGCTCGCCCCCCCTCTTCCCCCCCGTTTTGTCTTGTGCGCGCGTTCCCCTGTCCGCTCGCCCCTGTCCCCCCCCCCTTTGTCTGGGGTCTTCCTGCCCCCTGCCCCTTCTGTTCCGGTGGGTCCTCCCTGTCCCTCGCCTCTTCCCCCGGTTCTGTCTGGTGGCGTCCTCCTGTCCCCGCCGCCCCCTCTCCCCGTTCTGTCTAGTGAGCGTCTCCCTCTGTCTTCTCGCTTCCCCCCCTTCCCCCCCCCCCCCCCTCTCTGATGTCCTGGTTTGCGCTCTATGCCCGCTCGCCCCCCTCCCCTGTTCGTTGGTGGTGTCCTCCCGCCCCGCTTCCTCTTCTTTCTCTCTTCCCTTCTTTCTTTTTTTCTTTCCTCTCTTCTCCCTTTTTCCCCCTCCCACCCCCCTCTCCGCTCCCCACCCTCCCCATTTCCCCCGTTTTTCCTCACTTTTCCCCCCCCCCCCTCCTTTTTCTTTTTTATTTTCCCTGAGCGTAGCGACTCGAGAGATCTTTTTCTCCCCCCCCACCCTTCCCAGCTCACATACTCCCCCCCACCCATTAGATAACCCACGCGAGAAGGGTGTCGGCTCTTCACATCTCAACAGAGAACCCCTCATTCTTGCGATAGTCACACACCCAGCAGAAGTCACCCACCTTTGAGACGGGTAGAAGAGTGTGATTTGTGGTATCGATGTTGTATGACACATACACTCCACACTGTCACCGAAAGACCCAACTATACCCCCACACCCCTTTGTTCCCTGTCTGTGCGAGTCCATAACATGTCCCTAGCCCCACTCTTTAAACCGCACTCGTTACGTCTAACTGTGTAGAGCGACTAGCCCAGTCACGAATATTGGTGTTCCCCAACAACAACGAACAACTCCTCACCCCTGAACACAAACAAACCACACAAAGATCAACAGTGAGACCCAACAGCGGGAAAAAGAAGAACTACAACACCAGATAAGAACCCTCGCTACCTAAAAGGAAAAAACCATTATGGCTATGATAGAGAGGAAAATAAAAAATGAGTTCAAACAGTGGTATGAGATGAGACATACCGGGAGCAAATCGAGAGTCACAAGCAAGGAGTATCAAAAGGGCAGAAGAATATGATGCATACACAATAGGTGACTAAAGACGGAAACCAATCCCAGAGAGACCTCACCCAAACTGGTTTACCTACTGGGTGAGATGTAATAACAGTAACAATAGCCAACTGGTACCCAAATGTTACCTGTACTGGAGAGTAATACAACAGTGTACAATAGAACACTATTCCGAAATGTTACCTGTACTGGTGAGAGTAATAACATGTAACATAGACCAACTAGTTACCAACTGTTACTGTCTGTGAGAGTAATAACTGTAACATAGACAACTATAACCCAAACTGTACCTGTACTGGTTTGAGAAGTAATAACATGTAACATAGACCACTGTTACCCCAACTGTTACCTGTACTGTGAGAGTAAATACCTGTAATGCATAGACCAATATTATCCCAACACTAGTTTACCGTGTACTGGTGAGAGTAATAAAGCCTAAAGATAGACACATTACCCCCAACTGTTACCTGTATGGTGAGTGTAATAAACTGTAACATTTAGACCAACTGTACCAAACTGGTTACCTGTTACTGGGAGATTAATAACATGTAACGATAGACCAACTATTACCCAACCTTACCTGTATGGTTCGAGTTAAAAATGTACAGATTTAGACCAACTAATCCAACATTGACCTTACTGGTGAGAGTTATAACATGTCAACGATGACCACTACTTAACCAAATGTTACCTGTACTGGTGATGTGTAATAAATGTAAACGTAGACCAACCTATTACACAACCTGTTTCTGTACTGGTGAGGGTAATAAATGGTAAGATGAGACCAACTTTACTCACCCAAATTAGCATATCTGTGTAGAGTACTACATGTAACGATAGACCAACTATTACCCAAACTGTTTACCTTACGGTCGAGAGTAAAACATGTACGTTAGTAGACCTAACTCTACCCAAACTTACCTGTATGGTTGAGAGTAATAACATGGTAACGATAGACCACTATTCCCAAAACTGTTAGCTGACTGGTGAGATATAAACGGTTAAACCGCGAATTAGACCAACTATACCCAACTGTTACATGTACTGTGAGAGTAGATAACATTAACGATAGACCAACTATTACCCAAACGTGTACCTGTACTCGGTGAGGTAAACATGTAACGTATTCGACAATTACCCAAACGATTTACCTGTACTGGTGAGAGCTAATAACATGTGAACGTAGACTCAACCTATTACCCAACTGTTAGCTGTACTGGTTGAAGATAAATAACATGTACGGATTAGACCAATATTACCCCAAAATTAACCGTGATCGGTGAGAGTAGTCACATTTAAATAGACCAACCTATTACCCAACTGTTCCTTACTGTTGCATGAGTATAACGTTTTATGTAACGATGACCCACTCACCACAACTGTTACCTGTACTGGTGCAGATGTACATTCACATGTAAACCATAGACCCCAACGATTACCCAAACTGTTAGCTTATGTGAGATTAATAGAACATGTAACGATAGAATTACCCCAACTATTACCCAAAATGTTACCTGTACTGGCTGAGGTAATAACACGTCGTAACTATAGACCAACTGTCCTCCCCCCAAAACTGTTACCTTCGCTGGTGAGAGTACTAACATGTTGTAACAGAAGGACCCAACTATTCCCAAACTGGTGTTACCTGTACTGGTGAGAGTAATAACATGTAACAATAGACCAACTGTTACCCAAACTGTTACCTGTACTGGTGAGAGTAATAACATGTAACAATAGACCAACTATTTCCGAAACTGTTACCTGTACTGGTGAGAGTAATAACATGTAACAATAGACCAACTATTACCCAAACTGTTACCTGTACTGGTGAGAGTAATAACATGTAACAATAGACCAACTATTACCCAAACTGTTACCTCATAGACCAACTATACCAACTGTTACCTGTACTGGTGAGAGTAATAACGTTTAACATAGACCAACTATACCCAAACTGTTACCTTAGGCTGGAGAGTATAACTGGTAACAATAGACCAACTAGTCCCCAAACTCATACTGTACTGCGATAGAGTATAACTAGGTAAACGATAGACCCAAAAACTAATTACCCCCAACATGTAGCTTGATACTGGTGAGAGTATAACAATGTAACGATAGACAACTATTACCCCAAACCTGTTTCCTGTACTGGTGATAGTAATACCATGTAACATAGAACAACTATTACCCAACACTTTTACCTGTACTGGTGGAGAGTAATTAACTGTAACGATAGACCACTCTTACCCAAACGTTAGCTTACGGTGAGAGTAATAACATGTTAACGATAGACCAACTATTACCCAAACCTGTTACGCTGTACTGGTAGAGTAGTAAAACATTGTAAAACGATAGACCACTATTACCAACTGTTACCTGTACTGGTGAGAGTAGTAACATGTAACGATAGACACAACTATTACCCAAACTGTTACCTGTACTGGTGACGTAATAACATGTAAAATATAACCAACTATTACCCAAACTGTTACCTGTACCTGGTGAGAGTATAACTGGTAACTACGATAGACCACTATTACCCCAACTGTTTTCCTGTACTGGTGAGAGTAGTAACATGTAACGATAGACCACTGCTACCCAAATGTTACCTGTACATGTGAGTAGTAACCTGTAACATAGACCAACTATGACCTGTACTGGTGAGAGTAATAACATGTAACATAAACTCACTATTACCCAACTGTTACCTGGACTGTGCGAGTAATAACATGTAACGATAGACCAACTATTACCAAACTGTTACCTGTGACTAGTGAGAGTATAATATGTCATGATAGAACCAACATTACCCAAACCATTACTGTACTGGGTGAGAGTAATAAATCAAAACGATAGACCCAACTATTACCCAAACTTTTCCTGTACTGGTGAGTGTAATAACATGCAACATAGACCAACTATACCCAAACTGTTACTCTGTATGGTGATGTAATAACATGTAACGATGACCAACATTACCCAACCTGTTACTGTACTGGTGGAGGTAAATAACATGGTTAAAAAAAAAACGTAGACCACTATTACCCAAACTTTCCCTGTCTGGTGGAGTATAACTGGTAACGATAGACCAACTAATTACCAAACGTTTAGCTGTCTGGTTAGAGTAATAACATGTAACGATAGACCAACTATTACCCAAACTGTTTACCTGTACTTTGGAGTAGTAAACATGTAACGATAGACCAACTATACCCAAAACTGTTCCTTTACTGTGAGAGTAGTCCATGTAAGCTATAGACCAACTTTACCGCCAAACTGTTTTTACCTGTCTGGTGAGAGAATAACATGTAACAATAGACCCAACGATTCCCCAAACTGTTAGCTGGTACTGGTGAGAGTAATAACATTAACGATACCAACTATTCCCAAACTGTTTACCTGACTGGTGAGAGTAATAACCTGTAACAATAGACCAGACTAGTACCCAAACTGTTTACCTTGTAATTGTGAGAGTAATACAACGTGTAACAATAGACCAACTCATACCGCAAACTGTTACCTGTACTGGGAGAGTAATAACATGTAACATATACCAACTATTTACCCAAACTGTACCTGTCTGTGAGAGTAATAACATGTAACTAGACCAACTATTAACCCAAACTGGTTACCTTGTACTGGGTGGAAATAACAGGTAACATAGCCAACTGGTTACCCAAATGTTACCTGTACTGGGAGAGTAATAACTGTACCAATAGACCAACTATTTCCCGAATGTTTACCTGTACTGGTGAGAGTAATAAACACTGTAACAATAGACACCACAGTACCCCAACTGTTTACCTGTATGGAGATAGATAACCTGTAACACTAGACAATTACCAAACTGTACCTTACTGGTTGAGAAAGTAATAACATGTAACGATAGACAACTATTACCCAACTGTTACCTGTACTAGTGAGAGTAAAATATGTAATGATAGACCAACTATTACCCAACCATTACCTGTACTGGTGAGAGTAATAATGCAACGATAGACCACATTACACCAAACTGTTACCTGTACTGGTGAGTGTAATAAATGCAACGATTAGACCAACTATTACCCACTGTTCCTGTACTGGTGAGTGTAATAACATGTAACGATAGACCATACTACCCAAACCATTACCTTTCTGGTGAGAGTATAACATGTAACGATAGACCAACTATTACCCAAACTGTTACCTTACTGGTGAGAGTAATAACATGTACGATAGACCAACTACTACCCAAACATTACCTGTACTGGTGAGAGTAATAAACATGTAACGATAGACCACTATTACCCCAAACTTTACTGTACTGGTGAGAGTAATAAATGGTAACGATAGACCAACTATTACCCAAACTGTTAGCTGTACTGTGAGAGTAATAACATTTAACGATAGACCAACTATTACCCAAACTGTTACCTGTACTGTGAGAGTAATAACATGTAAGATGACTAACTATTACCCAAACATTTTACCTGTACTGGTGAGAGTAATAACTTGAACGATAGACCAACTATTACCCCAAACTGTTAGCTGTACTGGTGAGATAATAACATGTAGGATAGACCAACTATACCCAACGTTACTGATGGTGAGAGTAGTAACATTAACGATAGACCAAACTATTACCCAAACTGTTACCTGTACTGGTGAGAGTAGTAACATGTAACGATTAGACCATTTACCCAACTGTTACCTGTACTGGTGAGAGTAATAACATGTAACATAGACCAACTATTACCCAACTGTTAGCTGTACTGGTGAGAGTAATAACATGTAACGATAGACCAACTATTACCCCAATGTAGCCTGTACTGGTGAGAGTAACTAACATGTAACAATAGACAACCATTACCCAACGTTACCTGTACTGGTGAGAGTAATAACGTGTAACAAGACACAACTCTACCCAAAACTGTTACCTGTACTGGTGAGAGTACTCATGTACAATATGACCAACTATACCCAAACTGTTACCTGTACTGGTGAGAGTATAAATGTAACAAAGACCAACTATTACCCAAACTGTTACCTGTACTGGTGAGAGTAATAACACGTAACAATAGACCAACTGTTCCACAAAACTGTTACTGTTACCTGGTGAGAGTAATAACATGTAACAATAGACGCAACTATTTCCAAACTGTTACCTGTACTGGTGAGAGTAATCACATGTAACCATAGACCAACTATTACCCAAACTTTACCTGTACTGGTGAGAGTAATAACATGTAACAATAGACCAACTATTACCCAACTGTTACTGTAATGGTGAGTGTAATAACATGTAACACTAATAGACCAACTATTACCCAAACGTTACCTTGTATGGTGAGAGTAATAACATGTAATGACAGACCAACTATTACCCAAACTGTTACCTGGTCCCTGACGTTACACGTTATTGTAAAATAAAGAACATGTGTCAGGACATATCTGTTGTATTCAATTAGATCAACTGGACTTGAAGTTTAGTTCTTGAAGACGTTTCGCTAGTCATCCGACTGGCTTTCTCAATTCGAATGACTTTACAAGAATCTGGTGCATATGTACCCTGAAAATCCCAATTAGCATATCACAGCCAGGTTGTTAAGGGTTGTTATGAATAGTGGTAGAGGTGTTTAGAACGCCCAGTAGTGTTACAAGCATTGTACATGGCGACGTTGGTGTCGAACCCCCCACCTCTATTAGCTTGGTGGGGGGGTTCGACACCACTGTCTGCCATGTACATGCTGTTTTAACACCTTACTCTGGGCGTTCCTATAACCCTCTTAGCCACTATCTAATCACACCCTTAAACCTGGCTGTGATATGCTAATTGGATTTTCCAGGGTACATAATTGCCACAGATTCTTGTACAAGTCATTCTGAATTGAGAAAGCCAGTCGGAGACTAGCGAAACGTCTTCAAGAACTACATTTCAAGTCCAGTTGATCTAATTGAATACAACAGATATACCATGACCTGGATGAATGAGAACCTCCAAAGCTGTGGTCAGGACCTTGTGAGTTGGGCTCAGACCTCGATGGACTGTAAGTTTACTTTCTAATTCAGTTTGGTGATTGTTTTCTGCTGTTTGCCAACTGTATTTGTCTGTGTTTCATTCCATTCCTGTCCAGGATCTATACAAAGGGAAAAAGCAGGTTGGTAGAGCGTCTTCTCATTGGCTAGACCGGGGCCAGACGGGCATCACACTATGTTAAAGCTGCAAGAAGATTAACTGTTTTTCTGTTGCTAATGTTAGTGATCTATTGTATATGGCAGGAGAGCGATATCTGACCCTCTCAGTACTGGGGGACAGTTTGTTAAACCCCTGCAATGTCATAGTAAAATTCTTGACTGTGCAGAGCAGGATTTCACATGGCAAACTTATGCACCTGCCTAGGGCCCAGGAAATGTCTGGGGGCCCAGTCTCAGAGCAGTAACAATATATAGTCTATACAATACTTGTAGCAAAAGGGGGGCCCTAAATGATGCCCTGCCTAGGGACCATATTAATCCATTCTCTGGACATGTGGACACTGGCATGGTCTTACTGTGCGAATTCGACCCGAGATAACTTTACGTGTCCTTGCACGCAGACGAAAAGCGGGAAGGTTCTGCCTCGTATCGCCCATTTTAATTTTTTCCCCCCTTCGCTTTGTGGAATTGCCCCGTTTATCACGCGTCCTGACCACCTCCCATGGATTTCATTTCCTAGAAATGTAACGAATCCCTAAAACCCAGATGAAATAATCCAGGCGCAATTGGCGTCCTCGATTCCTCTCGCTGTGATGGCCGCACTGGAGATATTCACAGGCTTCCCCCACCCGAACCCTAATAAATCGTCTGAATGTGACGGGCCTCTCCCCACCCTCCACCAATCCGACTCTCCCCACCCTCCACCAAACCGACTCTCCCCACCCTCCACCAATCCGACTCTCCCCACCCTCCACCAATCCGACTCTCCCACCCTCCACAAACCGCTCCCCCACCTCCACCAATCCGACTCTCCCCACCCTCCGCCCGTCCACTTCAACGATTTATAGGGTTCGGTGGGGAAGCCTGTGAATAATCTCCAGTGCGGCCATCACGAGCGAGAGGAATCGAGACGCCAATTGCGCCTGGATTATTTCATCTGGGTTTTAGGGATTCGTGTACATTTCTGGAAATGAAATACCATGGAGATGTGTCAGGACGCGTGATAAACGGGGCAATTCCACTAAGCGAAGGGGGGAAAAAACTTAAAATTGCGATACGAGGCAGAATTCCCTTCCCGCTTTTCGTCTGCGTGCAAGGACACGTAAAATTATCTCGGGTCGACTTCGCACGTAAGACCACTCAGTGTCCACATTTCAAGAATGGATTAATATGGTCCCTAGCAGGGCATCATTTAGGGCCCCCCTTTTGCTACAAGTATTGTATAGACTATATATTGTTACTTGCTCATGAGCTGGCCGCCCGACAGCCTTTGCCTGGCCCTAGGCAGGTGCATAAGTTTGCCATGTGATATCCTGCTCTGCACATTCAAGAAACTTTACTATGACATTGCAGGGGTTTAACAAACTGTCCCCCAGTACTGAGGGGTCAGATATTCGCCTTGCCTAATAACTAGATCACTCACCTTAGAACAGAAACACCGTTAATCTTTGTGCAGCTTTAACACGTGGTGATGCCCGTCTGGCCCCGGTCTAGCCAATGGAGAGACGCTCTCACAAACCTGCTTTTTCCCTTTGTATAGATCCTGGACATGGAATGAACACACAGACAAATACAGTTGGCAAACAGCAAAAACAATCACCAAACTGAATTAAAAAATACTTACGTCCATCAGAGTCTGAGCCCAACTCACAAGGTCCTGACCAACTCTTGTGAGGGTCTCATTCATACCCAGGTCGGGGATATTCTGTTGTGTATTCAATTAGATCACCTGGACTTGAAATGTAGTTCTTGAAAACGTTTCGCTAGTCTCTCCGACTGGCTTTCTCAATTCAGAATGACTTGTACAAGAATCTGTGGCAATTATGTACCCTGGAAAATCCAATTAGGCATATCACAGCCAGGTTTAAGGGTGTGATTAAGATGGCTAAGAGGTTATAGGAACGCCCAAGTAAGGTGTTAAAACAGCATGTACATGGCAGACAGTGGTGTCGAACCCCCCCACCAAGCCAATAAGGTGGGGGGTTCGACACCAACGTCTGCCATGTACAATGCTGTTTTAAACACCTTACTCTGGGTTCCTATAACACCCTTATCCACTATCTAATACCCCTTACACCTGGCTGTGATATGCTAATGGGATTTTCCGGGTACATATGCGCACAGATTCTTGTACAAGGCATTCTAATTGAGAAAGCCAGTCGGATGACTAGCGAAACGTCTTCAATCAACTAAACTTCAAGTCCGTTTGATTCTAATTGAATACACATATATGTCATGACACACTGTGCTTTAATTTGACAAATAACGTGTAACGTCAGGGTACCAGGTAATACAGTTTGGGTATACGTTGGTCGATTGTTACTGTTATTAACTCTCCACCATAACAGGTAACGTTTTGGGTAATAGTTGGTCTATTATTTACATGTTATTACCTCACCATTACAGTAACAGTTTGGGTAATAGTTGGTCTATTGTTACATGTTATTACTCTCACCAGTACCGTACAGTTTGGGTAATAGTTGGTCTATTGGTTACATGTTATTACTCTCACCAGTACAGGTAACCGTTTGGTGAATAGTTGGCGTCTTTGTTACACTGTTATACTCTCACCAGCAAGGTAACAGTTTGGGTAACAGTTGGTCTATGTTACATGTTATTACCTCACCAGTACAGGTAACAGTTTGGGTAATAGTTGGCCTTTGTTACATGTTTATTATCTCACCATTACAGGTAACAGTTTGGGTAATAGTGGGGTCATTTTACATGATAATCCACCAGTAAAGGTAACAGTTGTGGGTGGAGTTGGGTCTATGTTACAAAAACGTTATTACTTCACAGTAAGGTAACAGTTGGGTAAAGTTGTCTATTGTACATGTGATACTCTCACCAGTACGGTAAACTTTTGGGGTAATAGTTGGTCTATCGTTACATGTTATTATCTCACCATACAGCTAACAGTTTGGGTAATAGTTGGTCTAGTGTTACATGTTATTCTCTCACCAGTACAGGTAACGTTTGGGTATAGTTGATCATAATCGTTACATGTTACTACTCTCACCAGTACAGGTCAGTTTGGGTAATAGTTGGTCTATCGTTACATGTTACTACTCTTCACCAGTACAGTAACAGTTGGGTAATAGTTGGTCTAATCCGTTACCTGTTTATACTCTCACCAGTCAGCTAACAGTTTGGGTATAGTTGGTCTTCGTTACCATTATTACTCTCACCAGTACAGTAAAGTTTTGGGTAATATGGTCTACTAATCGTACATGTTATTACTCTCACAGTACAGGTAACAGTTTGGGTAATAGTTGGTCTATCGTTACATGTATTACTCTCACAGTACGCTAACATTTGGGATAATAGTTGGTCTATCTTTACCATGTTATTACTCTCACCAGTACAGTAAAGTTTGGTAATAGTTGGTCTATCGTTACATTTTATTACTCTCACCAGTACAGGTAATGTTGGTTAGTAGTTGGTCTATCGTTACATGTTATTACTCTCACAGTAAGGTACATTTGAATATAGTTGGTCTAATCGTACATGTTATTACTCTCAACCAGTACAGGTAACTGGTTTGGGTAGTATTGTCTATCGTTACATGTTATTACACTCACCATACAGGTACCAGTTTGGGTAATGTTGGTCTAATCGTTGCATTTATCTACACTCACCAGTACAGGTAACGTTTTGTGGGTAATGTTTCTATCTGTTGCTTTATTACTCTCACCAGTACAGGTAAATAGGTTCGGGTAATAGTTGGTCTATCATTACATATTACTCTCACTAGTACAGGTAACAGGTTGAGGTAATAGTTGCGTCTATCGTTACATGTTATTCTTTTCTAACCAGTACAGGTAACAGTTTGGGTATAGTTGTCTATTGTTACATGTTATTACTCTCACAGTACAGTAACAGTTTGGGTAACTAGTTGTTATGTTACATGTTTATTGACTCTCCCAGTACAGGTAACATTTGCGGAAATGAGTGTCTATTGTTACACGTTTATTACTCTCACAATGTACAAGGTAAACATTTGGGTACAGTTGGTCTATTGTTACAGGTTATTACTCCACCCAGTAAGGTACACAGTTTGGGTGAGGTCTCTCTGGGATTGGTTTCCGTCTTTAGTCACCTATTGTGTATGCATCATATTCTTCTGCCCTTTTGATACTCCTTGCTTGTGACTCTCGATTTGCTCCCGGTATGTCTCATCTCATACCACTGTTTGAACTCATTTTTTATTTTCCTCTCTATCATAGCCATAATGGTTTTTTCCTTTTAGGTAGCGAGGGTTCTTATCTGGTGTTGTAGTTCTTCTTTTTCCCGCTGTTGGGTCTCACTGTTGATCTTTGTGTGGTTTGTTTGTGTTCAGGGGTGAGGAGTTGTTCGTTGTTGTTGGGGAACACCAATATTCGTGACTGGGCTAGTCGCTCTACACAGTTAGACGTAACGAGTGCGGTTTAAAGAGTGGGGCTAGGGACATGTTATGGACTCGCACAGACAGGGAACAAAGGGGTGTGGGGGTATAGTTGGGTCTTTCGGTGACAGTGTGGAGTGTATGTGTCATACAACATCGATACCACAAATCACACTCTTCTACCCGTCTCAAAGGTGGGTGACTTCTGCTGGGTGTGTGACTATCGCAAGAATGAGGGGTTCTCTGTTGAGATGTGAAGAGCCGACACCCTTCTCGCGTGGGTTATCTAATGGGTGGGGGGGAGTATGTGAGCTGGGAAGGGTGGGGGGGGAGAAAAAGATCTCTCGAGTCGCTACGCTCAGGGAAAATAAAAAAGAAAAAGGAGGGGGGGGGGGGAAAAGTGAGGAAAAACGGGGGAAATGGGGAGGGTGGGGAGCGGAGAGGGGGGTGGGAGGGGGAAAAAGGGAGAAGAGAGGAAAGAAAAAAAGAAAGAAGGGAAGAGAGAAAGAAGAGGAAGCGGGGCGGGAGGACACCACCAACGAACAGGGGAGGGGGGCGAGCGGGCATAGAGCGCAAACCAGGACATCAGAGAGGGGGGGGGGGGGGGAAGGGGGGGAAGCGAGAAGACAGAGGGAGACGCTCACTAGACAGAACGGGGAGAGGGGGCGGCGGGGACAGGAGGACGCCACCAGACAGAACCGGGGGAAGAGGCGAGGGACAGGGAGGACCCACCGGAACAGAAGGGGCAGGGGGCAGGAAGACCCCAGACAAAGGGGGGGGGGACAGGGGCGAGCGGACAGGGGAACGCGCGCACAAGACAAAACGGGGGGGAAGAGGGGGGGCGAGCGGGACCAGTTATACTCGCACCAGTAACAGGGAACAGTGGGGGGTAAGGGGGGGGGGGGGGTCTATGGGGACCAGTTATTACTCTCACCAGTACAGGTACAGTTTGGTAAATAGTTTGGTCGATCGTACTGTTACTACTCTCACCATACAGTAACAGTTGGGTACTAGTGAGGTCTATCGGTGACAGTGACGACTCGCACCGTACAGGGTAACAGTTTGTGGGTAATTATTGGTCTAATCGTTACATTATACTCTCACCAGAACAGCTAACCGTTTGGGTAATAGTGGTCGAAAGCGTTTACCATTATTACCTCCCAGTAAACAGGTAAAAGTTTGGTAAAGTTTTTGGTCTAAGAAGATCTGGAATGGGATTACTCTCACCAGGAAGTAACATTTGGGTAGAGTTGCTCTATCGTAACATGTTAATTACTCTCACCAGTACGCTAACAGTTTGGGTAATAGTTTGGGTCTTCGTTACCAGTTGATTACGCTCCCATTACAGGGAGGAAGGTGTGGGGTAGGTTTGCAGTCTATCGTACGGTTATTACTCGCCCCAGTAACGGTACGTTTGGGTATATTGGATCTATCGTTACATGTTATTACTCTCACCAGTACCGGTACAGTTTGGGTAATATTTGTCTATCGTTGACATGTTGATTACGCGCACCAGTACAGGTAATGGTTTGGGTAGTAGTTGGTCATCGTTACATGTTATACACGCACCAGTACAGGTAACAGTTGGGTAATAGTTGTTCTAATCGTGCATGGTATTTACACGCAACCGTAAAGGTAACAGTTTTTGGTAATAGTGGCGTCTATCGTTGCACTGTTTTACTCTCACCAGTACAGGTAAGGTTTTGGGTATAGTTGGTCATCGTTACTATGTATTACTCTCAGCTATTACAGTACCAGTTTTGGGTAAGAGTTGTCTTTAAAATGTCGATTACAGTGTTATTACTCTCACACCAGCATTTACCTCCTCCCTGTATCTCTTCTGTGCGTTGTCACATTGCTGTGTTCAGTTCGTATCGATTTTGTGGTGCGTGATGGACTTTAATTAATCTCACCAGTACTGTAATATGTGTCTCTTGTTCTGGACTACTCACCATACAGTAACAGTTTTGGGTAGCATTGGTCTATCGGTTACATTTCTACATACTCTCGATCTCTTCTTTACGGACACGTTGGTGTGGAATGTGGTGGGGTGTCCTAGGGTGAGAGGCGTACCTTCAGTGCTTATTACGCTTCACCGTCTAAATTTCTAGTCCGTACATCGTGTCTGTCATGTTCGATGTCCTCTCATCTAAGGTGGGGGGTGTGGGTCTTTTGATGTTGGTCATGCGGTACAGTTAGGGGACTCGCAACCAGGAACAGGTTTAATCAGGGGGTATATGAGTGTCGTTCGTCTCGTTGTACAGGATTACTCTCCCCATCAGGACAGCTAACAGGTTGGTCATAGTGGTGGCCCTAGTTTCTTAACAGCATCGTTTGTTTTTCTATGTCCCTTTATTATTCTGCTCTGCATCAGAGGCCATAGGCGCTTTCCTGTTTGTGTTGTTATCCTTCTACTTCTGTGTTGGATGGCTATTGACTTATTACGCCTCACCATTCCCCAAGTTTAACAGTTGTTTGGGGAATAGGTGGTCGAGTGGGTGGGGCGACAGTGTGTTCGCTTTTTAGATGCCGAAATTGGTGAGTGGTGATGTCAAGGTGGTGTGTTTTTAAAGGTGGGGTGGAGCAGAGAAGGAACAGCAAACACAAAGGAAGGGCCAAATGGGAGAAGGAAGGCACCCGGCTCGAAGAACGGGGGGGGGGGGGGGGGGTGAGTGAAGGTGGGGGGGCCGAGGTGGAACGAAAGGCACAAAAAAAAAAGGGACGACAGGGGAGAAGCGAACCAACGAACAGGGGGGAAGGGCACGGGGGACAAGACACGCCCGAGACGACGGGGAAAGGCCGGACAGGACCACACAACAACGAACGGGGGAAGGCGAGGGACGGGGACGACCGCACCAGCCAGACCGCGAGAGGCGAGGGGACAAGGCACACCCAACCACCCCCGACGGAGAAGAGGGGCGAGGGGCAGGGGACACGCGCACGCAGCCCCAGAAACCATGGTGGGGAAGAGGGGGGCTGAAGGGACCGGGGGATCACACGCACCATCCCCAGGGGAACGGGGGGGAAGGGGGGAGGGCGAGGAGGGGGACAGGGTGGAGGACGCGCACCAGCCCAGGGGAACAGGCTGGGAAGGGGGGCGAGGGAACAGGTGGACACGCACCAGGCCCATAACAGGGGGAGGTGGGGTCGAAGGGGACAGGGGGGGAGGACGGGGCACCAGCCCAGGGACAGTGGGGGGAGGGGTAAGTTTGGTCTATGTTACTGGTGAGGACTCGCACCAGGCCCAGGGAACAGGGGGGGGGGGAGGAGGGGGGCGAGGGGACAGGGGCGGAACACACCGCACCCAGGCCAGGGCACAATGGGGGGGAGGAGGGTCGGCGAGGGTGACGTGGAGGACGCTCACCAGGCCCATAACAGGTGTGTAGGAGGAGGGGGGCGATTGGTACAGGGGAGGACGCGACCAGGGCCAGGGGGAACAGGGGGGGGGGAAAGAGGGGGGGGGGGGGGGGGGCGAGGGGTACCGGAGGAAGCTCCACCAGGCCCAGGGGAAGGAGGGGGGGGGAAGAGGGGAGGGGGGGGCCATGGGGAGCAGGGATGACGCTCCCCAGACAGTACGGGGGGGGGAGGAAGGGGGGGGAGGCGAGTGGGACGGGAGTACGCGCCACACCAGGCCCAGTAACAGGGCGGGGGGGAAAAGGGGGGCGGGGGGTACAGGGAGGACGCGCACCAGGCCAGGGAACAGTCTGGGGTAAGAGGGGGGCTAGGGGGACAGGGAGACACGACCAGCCCCAGGGGGAACAGGGGGAGGGGAGAGGGGGGGCTAGGGGGACAGGGGAGCACGGGCACCAGGCCCAGGCACGGGGGGGGAAGGGGGTGGGGGCGATGGGGGACAGGGTGACGCCTCACCAGGCCCAGTAACAGGTGGTTAGGAAGGGGGGGGGAGGCGAGGGGGGGACAGGGGAGGAACACCACCAGGCCCAGTGAACAGGGGGGGAAGAGGGCGGCCGAGGGGGGGGACTGGGAGGACGCGACGCGCACCAGTCCCAGGTACAGGGGTGGGGAGGAGGTTGGTCGCGGGGGACAGGGGAGGACCGCACCCGCCAGGGAAATGGGGAGGGAAGAAGGGGGGGGCAGGGGGGCAGGATGACGCTCAAACCAGCCCCAGTGAACGGGGGGGGAGAGGGGGGGCTAGGGGGACCTTTGATGCTCGCACCAGGAAAGGGACGGGGGGGGGGGTGTGACGTGCGAGGGGGGGGGGTGGATCGCATGTGGAGGTTCAGCGACACACAACCTGCTGCTCGCACACCCGATACAGGGACACAGGGTGTGTGGAGGAGTGGGGTCTTTGCTAATGGGGGGGGACAGGGGGACGCCATCCCAGGCCCAGGTAACAGGTTAGGGTAAGAAGTTGTCTATGGTTTACATGGTTATTCGCCACCAAGTCACAGAACAGGTTAGAGGAATAGTTGGTCGATGGGGCATGGTATTACGCTCAACCAGTACCCAGGGTATCTGGTGTGGGGTATAGTTGGATCTATGTGACTTTGTTACTCCATAGTACAGGGTACAGGTGGGGGTAAATTTGGTCTATTGGTACTTGTTAGTATCTCACCACCGTCCATGGAACTGTAAGAATCTGATTGGTATGTATACATCATAAACCTTTATCATGTCTTGACTACATGTCACCACCTGTCCAGCAATTACAGTCTGTCGTTATCAACGACTGAGTGAAAGTGCAATTTCCCGTTTGGCGCCTGCAGGCACTGGGATCATGTATTGAAATGTTCATTTTCTTTACACAACCATTGAATCCACTTAAGATATTAGAAATTGAACAGAGACAAGTGCACTATACAAAAGGCGATTTGCGACGTCGACATTGGGAAATCTGGAAGTACGAATGTAGAGGGATTATTCCTTTCTATTTACAAGGAAACTTACTGCCCCAGACAAGCAGGAGATGCAATACAAGTTCTTATCGGTCTTAAATGTGCTAATTTCCCCCACTCCATTCATCTGATGTAACAGTGGAAAGCTAATCTCTGAGGGTGTGGGGCAAAATTACACCATGTTAAGCCAAACAAAAAAAAAAAAAAGATAAGACCTTTTTTGATACGCAATTAGGCACACCAGTAGCTTCGGCGCTGCCTACTATCACCACCAAGGTTCCTCATGCACATGCTACACAGAATCTATATTCACCGCCAATATATCGGGAGACAATTAAAGGATATAGAGATTTGTTATTTGCAACTTGCAAACATTAAAACACATAAACTCACTACATTGGTGCCTTCCGGCACATAGGTTGGCCTCATTTTGGAGATTATAATGCAAATGACCTGATAAAGATCACACGAAATTTACCTGTCCCCATGAAGAAACATAGAAAGTTTCATTAGAATAGACAATCTCTAATTAATGTTCCCATGGGCCATTTAATGACACGGATGTTTTTAACCTAAAACAGTCGTGACTCTGGGGTACCGTAGTTAGCATGATAGGGTTTGCAACCTGCACCTATACTATAGATGACAACGGCTCACTAACACCCACCTAGCTAGATAAAGGTTGGGGTTCTTAGCCCCCGGATACATTTACCCAGATTTATCAATACTTAAAGGAAAGTGTCCTGGATGTGATAAGAAATCCCACACCCCTAGAAACATAATGGGCTCCTCCTGTCTCTGGCAGCTGTACTTGTACGATAAGAGGAAGATGTTGCCCCACCCCCTGCAGTCACATAAGCTGCGCCCTAGTGGTGGAGGTAAATTGGTGAGCCAGTTGTCTACTCTTTGAATGCAATGTTTTAAAGGGAAGTGGTGGCCATTTCACTTCTTTTACTTCTGGGGGAATATATTAATGAGCTTGCGATCTGGATTAAGTCAGTCACTTACCCCACGGCCATTAGAATAGAAGTCGGAAATGCTTTTAGCCAGAATTCATATTACAATTCCGTGTCACAACTGTAGAAAGGAATAGAGCGGAGAGGCCTGATGGACTAGTCTGTGGGTCTGAGGGTTGGTCAAAATGTGGGGGAGATCGGAATGGGGCCGAAGAGATCGGAATGGGGCGAGAGAATCAAATGGGGCGATGAGATCATGCAAACTTGATTGAACTGGGATAAACAGGAGAGCCTAGGGATGTCTTCAAGGCCTTGTATTTTTTTTAGGGGAGGTTTTTCATTAGAATAAACGTTTAGATATTCCGTGATATGCAGACACTATAAGTTAGGTGAATCGCCTATACAGAACTGTAACGCTCTGTGTTTCCGTGTTCATCTTCACGAGAACCTTGAATGGTTGCAGGACGTGAAACAATGATCTTAAAAGGATAGGAGTTATTATATCGACAAACTGACTAATTACATTAGCGTGAGAGCCAAAACGCAAGCACCCTGTCCTAATCACATATCTGTCTCTCTCATCACTGTCTAGCAATATCTGTCCTCTCTAATCACCTGCTATCAATATCTGTCTCGCTCTATCACCTGTCATCAATCTCTTCTCTCTCTAATCCACTCTGTCTAGCATATCTTTCCTCTAGCACCTGTCTATCAATATCGTCTCTCTCTATCACCTTTCTATCAATATCGTCTCTCTCTAATCCTGTCTATCAAGTATCTGTCTCTTCACGCTATCAATAATCTGTCTCTATCACCGTCTATCAATATCGTCTCTTCCACCTGTCTATCAATATCTGTTCTCTCTCTATCCCCTGCTACATATCTTGTCTCTCTCGTCACCTGGCTATCAATATCTGTCTCTCTCTATCACCTGGCTATCAATATCGGTATTAGTCAATCCATTTCTACCAATATCTTCTCTCTCATCAAATCACCTGTCGCCACTATCTGTCTCTCACACCTGTCTTCAATATCTGTTCCTCTCGCTATCACCTGTCTATCATATCTGTCTCTCTCTATTAATCACCTGTCTATCAATATCTGTCTCTCTCATCACTGTCTCTCAATATCTTCTCTCTCTATCACCGTCTCTCAATATCTGTCTCTCTCTATCACCTGTCCTATCAATATCTGCTCTCTCTTCACAACCCGTCTATCAATATCTAGCCTCTCGCTATCCCTGTCTCTCAATATCTGTCTCTCTCACCTGTCTAGCAATATCTTCTCTATCACGTGTCTATCAAGATCTGTCTCTATCACCTGTCCTATCAATATCTGTCTCTATCACCTGTCCTATCAAACTGTCTCTATCACCTGCTATCAATCTCTGTCTCCTCTCTATCACCTTTCTATCAATATCGTCGCTCCTCTCTAATCACTGTCTATCAATATCTGTCTCTCTCTATCACCTGTCTAATCAATATCTGTCTCCTCCTCTCTATCGCCCTGTCTATCAATATCTGTCTCGTTATCTATCACCTGTCTAGCAATATCGTGGTCTCTATCAAATCACCTCCTATCATATCTGTCCTCTATCACCTGGCAATCAAATCTGTCCTCTATCACCTGTCTATCAAATCGGTCTCAATCACCTGTCTATCATATCTGTCCCTCTATCACCTGTCTATCACTATCTGTCCTCTATCACCTATCTAATCAATATCTGTCTCTATCACCTGTCTATCATTCGGCGCTATCACTTTCTATCAGTACTTCTCTAATCACCTGTCTATCAGTATCTTCTGTCTCTATCACCTCTCTTCAGTATTGCTCTATCACCTGTCTATCAATATCTGTCTCTTCACCTTCTATCAATATCTGTCCGTCTATCCCTGTCATCAATATCTGTCTCTATCACCTGTCTATCAATTCTGTCTCTACACCTGTCTATCAATATCGGTCCTCTATCACCTGTCTCTCATATCTGTCTTCATCACCTGTCTATCAGTATCTGTCGCTTCACCTGTCTATCAATATCTGTCTCTATTCACCTCTATCATATCTGTCTCTCTCTATCACCTGTCTAACTCAATACATCTGTTCTCTCCTATCTAATCACTGTCGATCAATAATCTTCTCTCTCTTCCCTGGTCTAGCAATTTGTCAGTTCTTTCTTTCCATCTGGTGTTGTGGGAGCCCTGGTCAATACAGTCACCAGTCTCACAAACTAATGCATTTCTATTCTTGCTTAGTTTGCCAGTAGCTCTCTTGGGTTACTCTCCCTTTGCCTCTCTCATGTCTGCGCTCTTCTTCTCATTTTTCGAATTTACCTCTACTTATTGCTAACCAAAATCTGTCTCGTATCACCCCTTGTCTACATTCTGGGCTCTCTCTAATTAGATCACCTGTCTAGCAATAGCGTCTCTCTCTATCACCTGTGCTATCAATATCTTGTCTCTCTCTACCGGACTCTGCCCTATTCATCTCCTGTCCTCTCTCTATCACCCTGTCTATCAATTATCTGTCTCTCTCACCTTTCTACTCAATATCCTGTCTCGATCACTGTCTATCAATATCTTCTCTTATCACTGTCTTATTCAATTCTGTCGTCTATCACCTGTCTCTTCAATATGCTGGTCTCTAATCCCCTTCTATCAATATCTGTCTCTATCACCTGTCTATCAATTCCTTCTTATCACCTGTCTATCCTATCTATGTCTCTCTCTATCACCCTTCGATTATCTATTCAAATATCTGTCTCGCGCGATCACCTGGCCTATCAAGATCTGTCTCTTCGCTCTACCCTGTGCTAGCAATAGCTGTCCGCTCTCTATACACCTTCTCTCAAATGTCTGTCCGCTATCTATCACGACCTGTCCATATCAATTATCGTCTCTATCATCACCTGTCTATCAATATCGTGGCTCGTCCTCTATCACCTGCTCTATGCAATAGCTGTCTCCTAATCACACCTGTCTATCAATTCCTGCCCTATCGACACCTGTCTATCAATATCGGGTCCTCTAGCACCCTGTTCGACAATATCTGTCTCTATCAACAACCTGTCTAATCCGTATACTGTCTCTAACTCTCTAATCACCTGTCTATCAGTATCTGGCCGCTCATCACCTGTCGAGCAATATTCTGTCTCTATAGCACCTGTCTATCAATATCCTGTCTCTAATCACCTGTCTACAATATCTGTCTCGATCACCTGGCGATCACTACTGGCGCGATCACCGGGCTAATGCCCCAAAAATATCTGTCCTCATCACCTTGCTATCAATCTCGTGCCTCTACTCCCCTGTCCTATCAATAATCTATCCTGTCTCTAGCACACCTGTCCTGCATAAGCGGTCTCTACCTTATACCTGGCGACTATCTATCAATATCGGGCTCGCTCATAGGAATCACCGTGGTCTACAATACTCTTGGATCTGTCCTCTCTCTATTAAATCACCAACCACCTGTCTATCAATACTGTCTCTCTTCTATTAAGCAAATCAACAACAACCGTAATTGAGAAAGCCAGTCGGATGACTAGCGAAACGTCTTCAAGAACTACATTTCAAGTCCAGTTGATCTAATTGAATACAACAGATATACCATGACCTGGATGAATGAGAACCTTCACAAGCGTGTGTCAGGACCTTGTGAGTTGGGCTCAGACTCTGATTGACTGTAAGTTACTTTCTAATTCAGTTTGTGATTGTTTTCTGCTGTTTGCCAACTGTATTGTCTGTGTTCAGTTCCATTCCCTGTCCAGGATCTATACAAAGGGAAAAAGCAGGTTCTGTAGAGCGTCTTCTCATTGGCTAGACCGGGGCCAGACGGGCATCAACACTATGTTTAAAGCTGCAAAGATTAACTGTGTTTTCTGTTGCTAATGTGTAGTGATCTATTTGTATATGGCAGCGAATATCTGACCCCTTCCAGTACTGGGGGACAGTTTGTTAAACCCCCTGCAATGTCATAGTAAAAGTCTTGACATGTGCAGAGCAGGATTATCCACATGGCAAACTTATGCACCTGCCTAGGGCCCAGGAAATGTCTGGGGGCCCAGCTTCAGGAGCAGTAACAATATTATAGTCTATACAATATATGTAGCAAAAAGGGGGGCCCTAAATGATGGCCCTGCCTAGGGACCCATATTAATCCATCTCTGGACATGTGGACACTGCAGTGTCTTACTGTGCGAAGTCGACCCGAGATAACTTTACGTGTCCTTGCACGCAGACGAAAGCGGGAATTCTGCCTCGTATCGCACAATTTTAAGTTTTTTCCCCCCTTCGCTTTAGCTGGTAATTGCCCCGTTTATCACGCGTCCTGACACCTCTCCATGGATTATTCATTTCCTAGAAATGTAAACGAATCCCTAAAACCCAGATGAAATAAATCCAGGCGCAATGCGTCCTCGATTCCTCTCGCTGATGGGCCGCACTGGAGATTATTCACAGGCTTCCCCCACCGAACCCCTAATAAATCGTCTGAATGTGACGGGCGGAGGGTGGGGAGAGTCGGATTGGTGGAGGGTGGGGAGAGTCGGTTGGTGGAGGGTGGGGAGAGTCGGATTGGTGGAGGGTGGGGAGAGTCTGTTTGGTGGAGGGTGGGGAGAGTCGGATTGGTGGAGGGTGGGGAGAGTCGGATTGGTGGAGGGTGGGGAGAGTCGGATTGGTGGAGGGTGGGGAGAGTCGGTTTCTTTTTTTAAGCCGCCAAAACTCACTTGACGATTTCCCTGTGGGGTCGTTTGGGTTAAAAGAGATTTTGGGGAAGAAGAGAGAGAAAGGATTACAGAATATTACTGAATAAAATACTGCATAGTGTGATTAAAGGGAAAGTTCAGCATAAATACATGGGATTTTCATAATAGTGTTCCTATGGTCCGACTTAGGATGTATGACCCACCCAACAGCCAATTAGAATTTACTGTCAGGAACATTCCAAAGAAGTGGTGCATCCTGGGAAGAAGAAGGAACATTACGGGAACCTGCAAAGCATAACAAAGGGTATTAAATCAATTGAGAATTCTGTATGTAGTATTACAGGGATATTTTAATTTAGATATATTAATATTTTTTTTTTTTTTACCACTGAACTTCCCCTTTAACAGAAATGGTAAAAATCATTCACAACCCACTGAATTGAGGAAATTAAGAACTGGTTCTGACCTGTTGATCATTAATTCTATGTCCGGTATCTCGTAAGTAAAATAAATGTAACATTGAGATTATTACCTGCCCTGTTTTAAGCTTGACACATACGTAACACTGGGGTTACTTGTTGTACAGTTCGTTGGGCCAATCAAAAGGCAGTGACCGAACCATAGTCATCCAATCAAAATGCATCGACAGTTTTATAACATGGTAGTGACATTGTGCAGGCTTATTGTACCGTAACACATACAGTATTGATGTTAAATATGGAATCCTGGTACATACTGTACATGTACCTACCGTACTGTTATACAGGGGATATTTTATATTGATATTTTGAGCCAATCAGACAAATCCAATGGTTAACATTGGCGTTATGTGTTTTCCAAGAGATCACAAATGTTAAAGGGGTGAAAATGTGGCAACTTGTTTTACTCAAGGTGCTGAAAAGTTAGAACAAAATAAAGGAAGACAAAGGAGAATATCAAGCAAAAAACAAATTGGAAGATGTTTATCTTAATACACATTATCCCTGGTTTATAGACCAGAAACTGCTGATCAAAATGACACGTGTCTTGCCTTTCTACATCATTAATAACAAGAGTTACACTTGTGTAAAGCCTTTTAGTCACTTTTAACCCCTCCTCCTTTTTTTAAGTCACTGGTTCAGACATGCTCAGTTTGCATTAACCAGGGAAGAAGAGGAGCTGTCCAATCTGTTACTTTGTATGTTTGTGCTTTAAGGGGAGGGAACGTGACATTGAAAGTACCTGCTGAAATTGTTCTAGTGAAAGAGTTTACTGACTTCACACAGGTGTATCTCTAGTTAGGAAATACTTAGGAAGACAAATGATATGTTGGTTTAATCCACAACTTCTGGACTGTTACAGTCAGTTAATAGGAATGTTCCTTGTTAAAGTAACAATATCAATATTCTCCTGGTTTTTACTCCTGTCAAATACAATTTACTAATTTCAAATAATCCCCTTTAATTTCCTGCACTGTATAAATTCCCAGGGTAAGCCAACAATCTGTTTCTTTAATAGCGAAGGGAAGTTTGCAGAAGTTATTTTCTTGCTGTTTGTAATATTTTCTAGGAAGGAAATTCACCCAATGAATCTCAAGATGTTTCGCTTTCCAAGACCTTGATGAATTTGATTGTCCATCTCTGTATTTGTTTCTAGATCCTATTGTCTTTATTTTACCAGCGATAAAACTCCACCGCTGTTTGGTAGCCGCTGTTTAATTATAGATAAGCAGCTCATATAGATAAACTCCCTGATCCACACTAGGTTATATTAGTTCCCCACAATTGCCGCTCAGTCCGTACAAACTAAGTTATATTGTATCAGGGTGTAATTATGGAACGTAATGTGCTCATCGGTATTCTGAGAGACAAGGCAGCAATGAATCCTGGTTGGGGGCGGTGTAACGCTGACTGAGCTTTTTACTGGAATGATTCTCTATGGGATTTTTACCTAAAAAGCTGTTAAATGTGTTGTGTATAAATCTTGGGTTTATTGCTTGTAATTTCGCCAAAGTTCCCCTTTATTCTTCTAGAGGATTAGTGTATCCAGACGGGCAGACAGTTCCATCTTTAGATTCCAGATCTTATAACACAGATTATTTAATAAGAGGTACAAACATTTGCCAGTGCTGTAACCAATCGGATGTTAACTTTATTACTGGTTTGCTAGAGTTAGAAAAAATAAGTCAAATCTGATTGGTTTAAAAGCACAGGAAAACTTTTGCACCTTAATAAGCCCCAATATTTCCTTTCTTGTGGACAGACAGAATATCCAGGGTTATCCAGGTGTATATAGGTTATTGGTTATTATGGGGTTAGTTGCAGTGCGTGTGGACATTGTGGGGTATGGTGTAGGGGGCACAGTCCTTAGGGATGAAGATGTTTTCTGTGACTGTTGGTTTGCATGGAAGATTTAAAGTGTATGTATACTGAAAAAATGAATTTGCATCATTTTAATCTAAAGATAAATACATGTAAGTAGCACTTACTCTGAGGTGTGGGTGTTGCTGCATTCCTTCAATACAATACTTTTTTTGCCACTGACTATTATCCCCCATACCAACTGTCAATACTGCATACAGCATACAGCACACCAACTGTCAAACTATTCCAGCTACAGCACAACTGCTTACAGGAATGCTGAAACATCTAATGAAATAGGGAGCAGGTTAAAAAAACAAATTTGCCAGTGTACATACACTGTAAAAATGAACTGTTTAAAAATAAAAATTACCTGGGAAAGGGAGGTAGGATTGTTTATTCCTACCTCCCAATAATGTTTTGTTGAGGAACTACAGCACGTATAGTTTTCATCTGCCAGATAGATCCCTGGGCCTTCCTGTCTTTAGCACTAAGGAAACCTTACATTGAGCGACGATATTTATTTTGTATGACATGGTCTTTTGTGGATACTATTAAGCAAGCCATGCTATCCCTACGTTTCCATATTATGATACCATATTCATCAAGAATGCTGGGATTCCAATTCTTTTACGGATCTATACTTTCCTGTTTGGTAGAATCAGTATTATTTTTTTGGAGCATTGAAACTTATCTCAATATTGAGTAATGATATCTACTTTGTACGACATGGTCTTCTGTGGATACTATAAAGCTAGTTATGCTATTCTTATGTTTCCACAACTAATTTTGATTAGAACTTAATAGAAGAATATATATCAAATTTTGATAGAAAACTATGTATATTTGTTTAATGACTGACATTCATTTCTTATTTGTTATTTAGATTTTGTTTTGTGATGCACTGTGGATCGGCAGGTTTACGTGATTTGGGCAACAGCAGCATTTCCTTAATCCAATATGGCCGCGATGGTTCACTATTAGTCTCGCGAGGGTCTCGCGAAAGTCATAACCCAATATGGCCGCGATGGTTCACTGTTAGCGAGAGTCACGTGCTTGCGTGACATTTGTATTTAAGAAGCATGGTCACGATCTGATGACGCATTCCACATGCGCCATTGAGGAAGTCTGTGGCTGCGGACGAAACGCGTCTGGCGGATCGTTTTAATTGCCCATGATCCCTCCATAGCATTTGTACCGGACCCCTGGTATTGTATATCTGGCATTGCACTTTAGTCTTTGCTTCATTGCTGACACTGCCCAAATCACGTATGTTTGTGTGTACCTAGGGTTTGATCCATTGTTGTGTATTAGCACTTTATGTTCTCAATATACCGGTATATTGCTAATGGGATTGATGGGATGTTTTTAATTTTGTTTTCTGATTGTAATCATGCATTTAATTGATTTTCTAATACATTTTTAACTGGCTCTAATAAAAGTTATTTTTTATGATATTACCCATGATCATGTTCAGTGTGCCCATTGATATCCATGCTTTGTTTCTACCTATTTTTTCACGGCACTAAGGAAACCTGACAGAAGCAGTTTTCTTAATACCGGTGCTCCTCACAGAAACAATATTGGGAGGTAGGAATTACCAATCCTACCTCTTGCCCTAGGTACTTTTCATTTTTTTAAAGTTTTTTTTTTTTTAATAAAAACTTTATATAAACTATAATTCTGATGCCGACCATTAAAACAAAAAAACTGGTGACTTGTCAGTTATTGGCCCGCAACCCCAACTGCTATTTTTACCAGTTTATTACATGTATTTGTAACCAGATATTTATTGATAGGTTCTGTTACTTTCTGGCAAAGGTCTCTGCCTCCTCCCTCTGCTCAATGAGCTTTTTATAAGCTCGAGCATGTGCGGAGGAGGCAGCAGTTGAAACAGCAGTCAATCATTGAATGTGATGTCACAGCCTTGATTGACAGCATGGAGGGAGGAGCAAGCTCACTTTGCCTGAATGGGGACAATAATTATCATTACATATCTGGTTAGTAATCCAGGTAATAAAGTGCTGAGTGTATCAGTTGACCAGTTTTTTTCTTTTGAGGGTGGACATGCTCTTTAGATTGATATTTTTTTCCTATCCCAAAATAACTATAATATCTACCCAATGACATTTACTAAACAAGCTCTACCTGGAATATACACTCACACTACTAATTATCACACCATCAGGGGCATTACTTATAGTCATGGGACCATTTTATACTTTGTGTTTGGGTACACGTCTACATACGTGGCCTATCTTAGCAGTTTATATTTAAGAGAGAATATCCAGCTGGCACTGAAAGGGTTAACCCTGTGTCCCTTTTTTTACCCATAATCCCTCCGTTTAGACAGCGTTACGTCCATGGCGCCCCATTGAAATGTCTCATTTCTCTTTCGGAGAAACCAGCGGCGCCCACGAGGTTTTTACTGATTTGCCTGATGGTTTCACATGAATCTGTTTATTCCGTATTATTGGCTAATGAGCAAATCGGCTGCCGGACCTTGGACGCCGTTTAGATGATTTACTATTTCTGTACGGCCAGAGAAGGGACAATAATGTGTAACGAAGTGTTAATGAGACAGTCTCGTGGCTGCGAGGGATATCTCAGGAATAAAGAATCCACCGTATGTCACTGAGAACAGAGATAGGGACAAGTCAATACCGGATATAGATAATATAGATATCTGGTTCATATCTCAAGACTAAATTGTACCGTGAATGGCTGCCATATGTCCTGGGTTTAAATCCGCTCTCGGGTACATCAGTAAGGAGCTTGGATGATCATCCCTGGTTATCCCTGGGAACTCCAGTTTCCCGTTCATTAATCATGAATGATCAGTTATTTGTATGGTGAATGGGTATATTGATCTCTCATGTTATTTTATTATTTCCCCCCCGTACAGGTTGGCTAAGTCCACGCTGACGTTGATTCCATTGCTGGGGACACATGAGATCATCTTTGCGTTTATCACGGATGAACATGCGAAGGGCGTCTTACGTTACATCAAACTCTTTTTTGAGTTGTCATTCAGCTCCTTTCAGGTACTGAGAAAGTAGTTGTTGGGAATGAGAAAATACACAAGATAATATTAAATTCACCTTTAGCCTTATCGGTTTACAAGAGCATACAGAGCCCTTATGAAAGTAATAATCCTAAGGGGTCCATACAGGATATACCGATATCATATTGTCCTAGAGTGTATGGCTGATCATGTTTCTATTGGACCAGTACCAATTGTATGATACCGTGACAAATATATAGGGCCCTATTTATAAAAGATCGGTATCGTTATCATAAAATACCGATCGTTATCGTAAAATAACGACCGGGTTTTTACCGATAACGACCGTTATTTACCGATAACGATACCGATCTTTTATAAATAGGGCCCATAGTTGGCAAAACATAGAAAAGATGGTTAAAGTAAAAGAATAATCGTTACCATTCGTTATTTTACCATAACACTGGTGTAGTTAACCGCCGGCGTTATCGTAAAATAACAACTGTAATGATCGCTATTTTCAGAAAAAGATTATTATTTTTCGAGATCGTTATTTTAGTATAATACCCTGTAGCTTCTATCAGTGCCGATTGTTATTTTACACCGGTAGTAAACTACTGCTCGCGTCACCCTATAATAACGAACGGTAATGATAGGAACCGATAGACAAGTTACCTGGATTGGCCCCATAAGTATTATTACCAGTAAAAATTTGGACTTTAAACCATTTATAAAATAATCTTGCAAAACATTGATAGATATTTCCCAGTTCTGTGTTTCCAAGTCTAGGCTGTATCCACTTGTATGTACGGTATGTATGTATATGTTTATTTATTGGGTACACAGCGCTGTACATTATAACAATACAGATTATACAGTATGTATGTATATGTTTATTCCTATAGCGCCACTTGGGGACACAGCGCTGTACAATATAACAATACAGATTATACAGTATGTATGTATATGTTTATTTATATAGTGCCACTTGGGTACACAGCGCTGTACATTATAACAATACAGATTATACAGTATGTATGTATATGTTTATTTATATAGCGCCACTGGGGACACAGCGCTGTACATTATAACAATACAGATTATACAGTATGTATGTATATGTTTATTTATATAGCGCCACTTGGGGACACAGCGCTGTACATTATAACAATACAGATTATACAGTATGTATGTATATGTTTATTTATATAGCGCCACTTGGGTACACAGCGCTGTACATTATAGAATACAAAAAGTCATACAAGAGGGACAGTAAATAAATACATAAACATATGAATAAGTAAGAGCATCATGAAATATACAAGTGCTTGAAACATGTAACATGAGGAAAGAGGTCCCTGCCCCGTAGAGCTTACAATCTAATTAGGTGGGTAACATACAAATACATAGGAAAGGGTGGAAGTGACATAGTAATAACTGGTGCAGTATGAACAGTCCTATGCTGTGCTGTGCTCAGAGAGATAGGATGACAGGTGAGATTTAAACTTGTTTATTGAGGTTTCTTGACGTAGAGAGAGGGGAATAGAATTCCAGAGGTCGGGGCCAGAAGAGAAAAAGGTTTAAGGAGGAAAGAAGCAGTGTAAGTGGGGGTCTGTATAGGAGATGGTTCTGTGATGGGTACAGGGTACGGACAGGGACATATGGGGACACTAGAGAGATATGTCACTGTCCGTCCCCTGTAACCAATCCAGAACCATCTCCTATACAGACCCCCACTCACTCTGCCTTCTCCTCTACCTTATACTTTCTCTCTAGTGGTCCCCATATGTCCCTGTCTGTCCACCTGTACCCATCACAGAACATCTCCTATACAGACCCCACATACACTGCTTCCTCCACCTTAAACCTTTCTCTCTATGTGTCCCCATATGTCCCTGTCCGTACCCTGTACCCATCCAGCCGAATCTCCTATACAGACCCCCACTCACACTGCTTCCTCCACTTAAACCTCTTCTCTCTAGTGTCCCCATATTCCCTGTCCGTACCCTGTACCCATCACGAACCATCTCCTATACAGACCCCACTCACACTGCTTCCTCCCACTTTCAAACCTTCTCTCTAGTTCCCCATATGTCCCGTCCGTACCCTGTACCCATCACAGAACCATCTCCTATACAGAGCCCCCCTCACACTGCTTCCTCTCCACCTTATACCCTCTCTCTAGGTCCCCATATGTCCCTGTCCGACCCTGTACCCATCACAGAACCATCTCCTATACAGACCCCCCACTCACACTGCTTCCTCCCACCTTATACCTTTCCTCTAGTGTCCCCATATGTCCCTGTCCGTACCCTGTACCCATCACAGAACTTCTCCTATACAGACCCCCCTTCACACTGCCTTCCTCTCACCTTAACCTTTCTCTCTAGTGTCCCCATATGTCCCTGTCCGTACCCTGTACCCCACAGAACCATCTCCTATACAGACCCCCACTCACACTGCTTTCCTCCACCTTATACTTTCTCTCTAGTGTCCCCATATGTCCCTGTCCGTACCCTGTACCCATCACAGAACCATCTCCTATACAGACCCCCACTCACACTGCTTCCTCCACCTTATACCTTTCTCTCTAGTGTCCCCATATGTCCCTGTCCGTACCCTGTACACCCATCACAGAACCCATCCTCTTATACAGACCCCCACTCAACATCTGCTCCCTCCCACCTTATACCTTTCTCTCTCAGTGCCCCATATGTCCCGTCCGTACCCTGTACCCATACAAACCATCTCCTATACAGACCCCCACTCACCTGCTTCCCTCCACCTACTATACCTTTCTCTCTGAGTGTCCCATATGTCCCTGTCCGTACCCTGTAACCCATCACAGAGACCCACTATGTAACCAACATTACAGCCTGTAACCTTTTTCTCTTTCAGTATATGTATTGTTATAATCCCATTGTACACGCTGTACTTATAACAATTCACAATTATACAGTTTTAATGCTTATATATACCTTCACTTGTCCCACCCTGTACTTAGAACCATACAGAATACATTTCTTATAGACTCCTCCCCCACTAACACTGCTTCCATCCCCACCTTATACCTTTCTCTCTGTGAGTCCCCATATGTCCCTGTCCGTACCCCTGTACCCATCACGACCCTCTCCTATACAGACCCCCACTCACCACTGCTTCCCCCACCTTTAAACCTTTCTCTTAGGTGCCCCATATGTCCCTGTCCGTACCCTGTACCCATCACAAGAACCATCTCCTATACAGACCCCCACTCACACTGCTTCCTCCCCACTTAAAACCTTTCTCTATGTGTCCCCATATGTCCCTCCGTACCCTGTACCCCATCACAGAACCATCTCCTATACAGACCCCCACATCACATGCTTCCTCCCTCCCACTTACCTTCTCCTCTAGTGTCCCATATGTCCCTGTCCGTACCCTGTACCCATCACAGAACCATCTCCTATACAGACCCCCACTCACACTGCTTTCCTCCCACCTTATACCTTTCTCTCTGTGTCCCCATATGTCCCCGTCCGTACCCTGTACCATCACAGAACCATCTCCTATACAGACCCCCACTCACACTGCTTTTCCTCACACCTCCTTTCTCTTCCTCTCTAGTGTCCCCATATGTCCCTGTCCGTACCCTGTACCCATCACAGACCATCTCCTATACAGACCCCACCACCACTCACACTGCTTCCCTCCACTTATACCTTTCTCTCTAGTGTCCCCCATATGTCCCGTCCGTACCCCTGTACACCATCACAGAACCATCTCCTATACAACCCCCACTCACCCTGCTTCCTCCTCACCTTAAACCTTTCTCTCTAGTGTCCCCAATATGTCCCTGTCCGTACCCTGTACCCATCACAGAACCATCTCCTATACAGACCCACCAACTCACCCTGCTTCCTCTCACACCTTAACCTTTCTCTCTGTGTCCCCATATGTCACTTGTCCGTACCCTGTACCAATCACAGAACATCTCCTATACAGACCCCCACTCACCTGCTTCCTCCACCTTATACCTTTCTCTCTAGGCCCCTTATGTCCCTGTCCGTACCCTGTACCCATCACGAACCATCTCCTATACAGACCCCCACTCACACTGCTTACCTCCACCTTATCCTTTCTCTCTAGTGTCCCCATATGTCCCTGCTGTACCCTGTACCCCACAGAACCATCTCCTATACAACCCCCACTCACCACTGGCTTCCTCCAACCTAAACCTTCTCTCTCTTGTGTCCCAATATGTCCCCTGTCCGTACCCTGTACCATCACGAACCATCTCCTATACATACCCCCCACTCACACACTGCTTCCTCCCATTAAACTCTCTCTCTAGTGTCCCACTATGTCCCTGTCCGTACCCTGTACCCATCACAGAACCATCTCCTATACAGACCCCCACTCACACTGCTTCCTCCCACCTTATAACAACCTTCCTCTCTAGTGTCCCCATATGTCCCTGTCCGTACCTGTACCCATCACAACCCATCTCCTATACAGACCCCCACTCACACTGCTTCCTCCACCTTAACCTTTCCCTCTCTAGTGTCCCCCATATGTCCCTGTCCGTACCCTGTACCCATCACAGAACCATCTCCTATACAGACCCCCCCTCACACATGCTTCCTCCACTTATACATTTCTCTCTAGTGTCCCCATATGTCCCTGTCCGTACCCTGTACCCATCACAGAACCATCTCCTATACAGACCCCCACCCCACTCGTTACAGCTTCCTCCACCTTATACCTTTTCTCTCTAGTGTCCCCATATGTCCCGTTCCGTACCACTGTACCCATCACAGACACCATCTCATATCAGACCCCCACTCACACTGCTTTTCCTCCCACCTTAAACCTTTCTCTCTAGTGTCCCAATATGTCCCTGTCCGTACCCTGTACCCATCAGAACCTCTCCTATCGCAGACCCCCACTCACACTGCTTCCTCCCACCTTATTACCTTTTCTCGTCTAGTGTCGCCATATGTCCCTGTCCGTACCCTGTACCTCACAGAACCACTTGGTACGACAGCCTGTACATTTAACAATACAGTATACAGTAATTATGTATTTATTTATATAGCCCCTTGGTACCGCGCTGTACATTAAACAATCATTATACATATGTATATAATGTTATTTCCTCCCACTTTCCCTGTACTTCTACAGTTATACTGTATTATATGTTAACATCACAACACCTTCCCCACTACACACTGCTTCCTCCACCTTAAACCTTTCTCTCTAGTGTCCCATAGTCCCTGTCCTACCCTGTACCCATCACGAAACCATCTCCTATACAGACCCCCACTCACACTGCTTCCTCCCTGTAAACCTTCTCTCTCTAGTGTCCCCATTGTCCCTGTCCGTACCCTGTACCCATCACAGAACCATCTCCTATACAGACCCCCCACTCACACTGCTCTTCCTCCCACTTAAACCTTTCTCTCTAGTGTCCCCATATGTCCCTGTCCGTACCCTGACCCCATCACAGAACCATCTCCTAACAGACCCCCACTCACACTGCTTCCTCCCACTTAAACCTCTCTCTCTAGTGTCCCCATATGTCCCTGTCCGTACCCTTACCACATCACAGAACACATCTCCTACAGACCCCCCCTCACACTGCTTCCTCCCACCTTATACCTTTCTCTCTAGTGTCCCCATATGTCCCTGTCCGTACCCTGTACCCATCACAGACCATCTCCTATACAGACCCCCACTCACCCTGCTTCCTCTCACCTTAAACCTTTCTCTCTAGTGTCCCCATATGTCCCTGTCCGTACCCGTACCCATCACAGAACCATCTCCTATACAGACCCCCCACATCACACTGCTTCCTCCACCTTATACTTTCTCTCTAGTGTCCCCATATGTCCCTGTCCTTACCCTGTACCCATCACAGAACCATCTCCTAATACGAAACCCCACACTCACACTGCTCTCCTCCACCTTATAACCTTTCTCTCTAGTGTCCCCATATGTCCCTTTCCGACCTGTAACCCACACAGACCATCTCCTATACAGACCCCCACTCACACTGCTTCCTCTCCACCTTAAACCTTTCTCCTAGTGTCCCCATATGTCCCTGTCCGTACCCTGTACCATCACAGAACCATCTCCTATACGACGCCACCCCCACTCACCATGCTTCCTCCCACCTTATAACCTTTCTCTCTAGTGTCCCATATGTCCCTGTCCGTACCCTGTACCCATCACAGAACCATCTCCTATACAGACCCCCACTCACACTGCTTCCCCCATTATACCTTTCTCTCTAGTGTCCATATGTCCCTGTCCGTACCCTGTACCCATCACAGAACCATCTCTTATACAGACCCCCACTCACACTGCTTCCTCCACCTTAAACTTTCTCTCTATTGTCCCCATATGTCCTTGTCCTACCCTGTACCCATCACAGAACCATCTCCTATACAGACCCCCCACTCACACTGCTTCCTCCCACTTAACTTTCTCTCTAGTGTCCCCATATGTCCCTGTCCGTACCCTTACCCATCACAGAACCATCCTCCTACAGACCCCCACTCACACTGCTTCCTCCCACCTTATACCTTTCTCTCTAGTGTCCCCATATGTCCCTGTCCGTACCCTGTACCCATCACAGAACCATCTCCTATCCAGACCCCCCACTCACACTGCTTCCTCCAACTTAAACCTTTCTCTCTAGTGTCCCCATATGTTCCTGTCCGTACCCTGTAACCCATCACAGAACCATCTCCTATACAAGCCCCACATCACATTCATGCTATCCTACCCACTTTACCTTTCTCATAGTGTCCCCAATATGTCATGTCCGTACCCTGGTACCCATCACAGAACCATCATCACCTATACAGACACACCCAACCCCGCTACTGCTTCCTCCACCTATACCTTTCTCTCGTAGTTGTCCCCATATGTCCCTGTCCCGTACCCTGTACCAATCACAGAAACCATCTCCTATACCAGACCCCCACTCACACTGCTTCTACCTGTTACCTTTCTTCTCTAGGTCCCCTATGTCCTCTTCCGTACCCTGTACCCATCACAAAACCATCTCCTATACAGACCCCCCACTCACCTGCTTCGCTTCCTCCACCTTATACCTTTCTCTCTAGTGTCCCCATATGTCCCTGTCCGTACCCTGGTACCCATCACAGAACCATCTCCTATACAGACCCCCATCACCACTCTCCTCCCCCCACCTATAACCTTTCCTCTCGTGTCCCATATGTCCCTGTCCGTACCCTGTACCCCATCACAGAACCTCTCCTATACGACCGACCGAAGGACCCGCCCGACACTACAAGACTGACTATCCGCCCACCTTATAACACTTCTTCCAATAACTATGTCCACCAATAAGTTAAACAACTACCGCTTACCGCCTGTACCCATCCTACAGAACAATATCTCACCTATAACACTTTTAGACATCCACATCTTACTCAAATACAACTAAGCTTTCTTTCCTCTCCCACCTTTTTGTATACCTTTCTCCTAGTGTCCCCATATGTCCCTGTCCGTACCCTGTACCACTCACAGAACCATCTCCTATACAGACCCCCCACTCACACTTCTTCCCCACCTTATAACCTTGCTCTCTAGTGTCCCCATATGTCCCTGTCCGTACCCTGTACCCATCAAGAACCATCTCCTACAGACCCCACTCACATCCTGCTTCCCCCACCTTATACCTTCTCTCTAGTGTCCCCATAGTTCCCTGTCACGTACCCTGGTACCCATCACGAACCATCTCCTATACAGACCCCCAACTACCATGCTTCTTTCTCCTTAAACCTTTGTTCTCTTCTGGCCCCGCACCTCTGGAATTCTATTCCCCTTCTCTCTACGTCAAGAAAACCTCAATCAACAACGGTTTAAATATCATGCATCCTAATCTCTCTGAGCACAGACACGCATCGGACTGGTTCCTGATCCAGCTACTACTTTATGTCACTCCACCCTTTCCTATGTATCTTGTATGGTCCCCACCTAATTAGATTGTAAGCTCTACGGGGCACTGGGTGACGAGATTCTTTCCTCATGTTATCATGTTTAAGCAAGATCAAAAAAAGGAATGCCATTGTAATTTTCAGTGATGCATCATTATATTGCCTATGTTTATGTATTATTTAGTTCCCCTCTTGCATATTGACTTTGTAAGTGTCCCAGTGCGTATAACCTATAGTAGATACTATTATATGTACAGACGCTGTGGTAACCCCAAGTGGCGCTATATAAATAAACACTATACAATTTACCTGTAATAATGTTTGTTATAATGGTACAGCTGCTGTGCTGTCCCCACATGGACGCTTATAACATAAATATACACTACAATACTGTAAATCTGTATTGTTATACAGTACAGCGCTGGCAGTCACCCAAATGTGGCGCTTATATATAACTAAACATATCATACATACTGACTCTCTGTATTGTTATAATGCACAGCGCTGTGTCCACCAAGGGCGCTATATAAATAAAACATATACATACATTACGTTAAGTCATTGTATTGTTATTAATGTACAGCGTTTTCGTGTCCCCAAGTGGCCTAGATAATAAACATATACATCATACATACTGATAATAAATCTGTATTGTTCTAAAATGTGCAGCGTGTGTAAGTACCCAATTGTGCGCTATGATACATACCATATGTCACACAACATACTGTATAATCTGTAATTTTTTTAAGATACAATGCGCTGCGTACCCAAGGTGGCCGCTAATACAATAAACAATACATCCATACTGTACTAATCTTATTTTGATGGGATTAGTACAGACGACTGTGGTACCCAAATTGGCGCTATATAACTAAACATAAACCATACTACTGTATCCAAATCTTGTGTTATATGATCAGCGGCTGCGCTACCCAAATTGGACGCTATATAAATAAACCTATAGACAATACATACTGTTAAATAATGCTGTATATGTTATATTGTCCTCCCATGGATGGCGCACCGATGTCTCAAACTAAACCTGATAAACCAAACTAATCATCCCCACCTAAACTGGTCCTATCACACCTGTTCCAGTTCTGTAGGACAACACCCCCATTACCTATCAGTCGGCACGTTGATTTAGGGATATTATTGACTCCTCTCTCTCTTTCCAATCACATTAACTAGTTGCCCAAAACCTGTGTCTTTGTAACATTGCGAAAAATCCGTAGATTTCTTTCTCCTTCGACTACTGCTATGCTAATCCATGCTCTCATCCTATCCGCCAGACTATTGTAACCTTCTCTTTAGGTCTTCCTGCTTCAATTTCTCCGCTTCAGTCCATACTTAACTCTGCCGTGCACGCATTGTCTCGCTCTCTAACCATCGGAAAATGAATCTCCTCGTGCCGCACATCTACCTGGCTCACCATTAAACTACAGAATATCTACAAAATCCTTCTAACATTTAAATCCCATCGCTCCTATGCTCAATCTTATTTTCTCTAGTGTCCCCATATGTTCCTGCCGTACCGTCCGCATACAGAACATCTCTTATAGACCCCCATCACACTGCTTCTCCACCTTATAACCTTTCTCTCTAGTGTCCCATATGTCCTGTCCGTACCCTCGCCTCATCAAAGAACCATCTCCTTACAGACCCCCACTACACTGCCTCCTCCCTTATACCTTTCTCTCTAGTGTCCCCATATGTCCTGTCCGTACCCTGTACCCATCACAGAACCATCTCTCTCCATACAGACCCCACTCACACTGCTTCCTCCACCTTATACCTTTCTCTCTAGTGTCCCCATATGTCCCTGTCCGTACCCTGTACCCATCACAGAACCATCTCCTATACAGACCCCCACTCACACTGCTTCCTCCACATTAACCTTTTCTCTAGTGTCCCCATATGTCCCTGTCGTACCCTGTACCCATCACAGAAACATCTCCTATACAGACCCCCACTCACACTGCTTCCTCCCACCTATACCTTTCTCTCTAGTGTCCCCATATGTCCTGTCCGTACCCTGTACCATCACAGACCATCTCTATACAGACCCCCACTCACACTGCTTCCTCCACCTTATAACTTTCTCTTAGTGTCCCCAATGTCCTGTCCGTACCTGTACCCATCACAGAACCATCTCTATACAACCCCCACTCACACTGCTTCCTCCACCTTAAACTTTCTCTCTAGTGTCCCCATATGTCCCTGTCCGTACCTGTACCCATCACAGAACCATCTCCTATACAGACCCCCACTCACACTGCTTCCCTCACCTTATACCTTTCTCTCTAGTGTCCCCATATGTCCCTGTCCGTACCCTGTACCCATCACAGAACATCTCTATACGACCCCCACTCACTTCGCACCATGCTTCTACCACATTATACCTTGCATATGGGGACACTAGAGAGAAAGGTTTAAGGTGGAGGAAGCAGTGTTAGTGGGGGTCTGTATAGGAGATGGTTCTGTGATTGGTACAGGGTACGGACAGTGACATATGGGGACACTAGAGAGAAAGGTGTAAGGTGGGAGGAAGCTGTGTGAGTGGGGTCTGTATAGGAGATGGTTCTGTGATGGGTACAGGGTTCGGAGAGGGACATATGGGGACACTAGTGAGAAAGGTTTAAGGTGAGAGGAAGCAGTGTGAGTGGGGTCTGTATAGGAGATGGTTCTGTGATGGGTACAGGGTACGGACAGGGACATATGGGCACACTAGAGAGAAAGGTATAAGGTGGGAGGAAGCAGTGTGAGTGGGGGTCTGTATAGGAGATGGTTCTGTGATTTGTACAGGGTACGGACAGGGACATATGGGGACACTAGAGAGAAAGGTATAAGGTGGGAGGAAGCAGTGTGAGTGGGGGTCTGTATAGGAGATGGTTCTGTGATGGGTACAGGGTACGGACAGGGACATATGGGGACACTAGAGAGAAAGGTTTAAGGTGAGAGGAAGCAGTGTGAGTGGGGGTCTGTATAGGAGATGGTTTGGTGTGGGTACAGGTACGGACAGGGACATATGGGGACACTAGAGAGAAAGGTTTAAGGTGGAGGAAGCATTGTTAGTGGGGGTCTGTATAGGAGATGGTTCTGTGATGGGTACAGGTACGACAGGGACATATGGGGACACTAGAGAAAAGGTATAGGTGGAGGAAGCAGTGTGAGTGGGGGTCTGTATGGAGATGGTTCTGTGATGGGTACAGGGTACGGACAGGACATATGGGGACACTAGAGAGAAGGTAAAGGTGGAGAAGCAGTGTGAGTGGGGGTCTGTATAGAGATGGTTCTGTGATGGGTACAGGGTACGGACAGGACATATGGGGACACTAGAGAGAAAGGTTAATGTGGGAGGAAGCGTGGAGTGGGGGTTGTATAGGAGATGGTTCGGTGATGGGTACAGGGTCGGAAGGGACATATGGGGACACTAGGAGAAAGGTTAAGGGTGAGAGGAAGCAGTGTGAGTGGGGGTCTGTATAAGAATGGTTCTGTGATGGGTACAGGTACGGACAGGACATATGGGACACTAGAGAGAAAGGTATAATGTGGGAGAAGCAGTGTGGTGGGGGTCTGTATAGGAGATGGTTCTGTGATGGTACAGGGTACGGACGGGACATATGGGGACACTAGAGAGAAAGGTATAAGGTGGGAGGAAGCAGTGTAGTGGGGTTCTGTATAGAAGATGGTTCTGTGATGGGTACAGGTACGGACAGGGACATATGGGACACTAGAGAGAAAGTTTTAAGGTGGAGGAAGCATTGTGATGGGGGTCTGTATAGGAGATGGTTCTGTGATGGGTACAGGGTACGGACGGGACATATGGGGACACTAAGAAAGGTATAAGGTGGAAGGAAGCAGTGTGAGTGGGGGTCTGTATAGGAGATGGTTCTGTGATGGGTCGGTACGGACAGGGACATTATGGGGACACTAGAGTGAAAGGTATAAGGTGTGAGAAAGCAGTGTGAGTGGGGGGTCTGTATAGGAGATGGTTCTGTGATGGGTACAGAGTACGGACAGGGACATATGGGGACACTAGAGAGAAAGGTATAAGGGGGGAGGAAGCAGTGTGAGTGGGGGTCTGTATAGGAGATGGTTCTGTGATGGGTACAGGGTACGGACGTCCATATGTCCCTGTCCGTACCCGTGTACCCATCACAGAACCATCTCCTATACAGACCCCCACTCACACTGCTTCCTCCACCTTATACCTTTCTCTCTAGTGTCCCCATATGTCCCTGTCTGTATAGGAGATGGTTCTGTGATGGGTACAGGGTACGGACAGGGACATATGGGGACACTAGAGAGAAAAGGTATAAGGTGAGAGGAAGCAGTGTGAGTGGGGGGTCTGTATAGGAGATGGATCTGTGATGGGTACAGGGTACGGACAGGGACATATGGGGACACTAGAGAGAAAGGTATAAGGTGGGAGGAAGCAGTGTGAGTGGGGGTCTGTATAGAGAGGTCTCTATGATGGGTACAGGGTACGGACAGGGACATATGGGGACACTAGAGAGAAAGGTAAGGTGGAGGAAGCAGTGTGAGTGGGGGTCTGTATGGAGATGGTTCTGTGATGGGTAAGGGTCGGACAGGACATATGGGGACACTAGAGAGAAAGGTAAAGGGGAGGAAGCAGTGTGTGAGTGGGGGTCTGTATAGGAGATGGTTCTGTGATGGGTACAGGGTACGACAGGACATATGGGGACACTAGGAGAGAAAGGTTATAAGGTGGGAGGAAGCCAGGTGAGTGGGGGTCTGTATAGGAGATGGTTCTGTGATGGGTACAGGGTACGGACAGGGACATATGGGGACACTAGAGAGAAAGGTTTAAGGTGAGAGGAAGCTAGGTGAGTGGGGGTCGTATAGGAGATGGTTCTGTGATGGGTACAGGGTACGGACAGGGACATATGGGGACACTAGAGAGAAAGTATAAGGTGGAGGAAGCAGTGTGAAGGTCGGGGTCTGTATAGGGAGATGGTCTGTGATGGTACAGGGTACGGACAGGGAATATGGGGAGAGGGGTGATGAAAACCCCAGAGGAGGAGGTTAAGGGGAGGAAGAAGGGGAGGGGGATGTTCTGTCGGGGGGGACGGGAGGCGATGGGGTGGGGGAGGGGGGGAGCGGGGAGGGGGGGTAGGAGGGATGGAGTAGGGGAAGGACAGGGACTGGGGGCATGGGAAGGGGGGAGGAGGGGGGGGGAAGTGAGGGGGGGGGGGGGGGGGTGGGGCTGGTGGAAGGAGATGGGGAGGGACAGGAGGGGGAAGGGTGGGGGGGGGTGAGATGGGGGGGCGGGGGGGGGGGGGGGGGAGGGGAGTAGGGGGAGGAGGGGGGGCTGTGAGGATGAGGGAGGGGAGGGAGGGGCGGGATGGGGGAGGTATAAGGGGGGGGGGGGGAGGATAGAGTAGTGAGGGGGGGGGGGAGGAGGGGAGTGGGGAGGAGGGCGGGTTGGAGGGGGGGGGGGGGGGGCGGAGGGGGGGAGGGGAGGGGAGATGGGGGTAGGGGTTTCTCTTTTTTGTATAGGAGATGGTTCTGTGATGGGACAGGGTACAGGACGGGACATATGGGGACACTAGAGAGAGAGGTTTAAACGTGGGAGGAAGCAGTGTGAGTGGGGGGTCTGTTATAGGAGATGGTCTGTGATGGGTACAGGGTACGGACAGGGACATTGGGGACATAGAGAGAGAGGTTTAACAGGGGAGGAAGCAGTGTGAGTGGGGGTCTGTATAGGAGATGGTATCGGTGATGGGTACAGGGTACGGACAAGGGACATATGGGGACACTAGAGAGAAGGTTAAGGTGGGAGAAGCAGTGTAGTGGAGGAGAGCAGTGTTTGTCATGTATAATAATATACATACCAAACTGTATAATCTGTATTGTTATAATGACAGCGATGTGTGTACCCAGTGGCGCTATTAAATAAAACATATACATAGTATATGTATAATCTGTATTGTTATAATGACAGACGCTGTGTCCCAAGTGGCCTATAAATAAACATATACATACATGTATAATGTATTGTTAAAATGTCAGCCTGTGTACCCAAGTGGTTCTGTGATGGGTTTACAGGGTACGGACAGGGACTATGATGGCCGACACTAGAGAGGAAAGGTATAAGGTGGGAGGAAGCAGTGTGAGTGGGGTCCTGTATAGGGAGATGGGTCTGTGATGGGTACAGGGTACGGACAGGGACATATGGGGACACTAGAGAGAAGGTTAAAGGTGGAGGAAGGCAGTGTGAGTGGGGGTTCTGTATAGGAGATGGTTCTGTGGGGTACGGGTACGGACAGGGACATTATGGGGACATAGAGAGAAAGGTATAAGGTGGAGGAAGCAGTGTGAGGGGGGTCTGTATAGGAGATGGTTCTGTGATGGGTACAGGGTACGGACAGGGAAATGGGGACACTAGAGAGAAAGGTATAAGGTGAGAGGAAGCAGTGTGAGTGGGGGGTCTGTATAGGAGATGGATCTGTGATGGGTACAGGGTACGGACAGGGACATATGGGGACACTAGAGAGAAAGGTATAAGGTGGGAGGAAGCAGTGTGAGTGGGGGTCTGTATAGGAGATGGTTCTATGATGGGTACAGGGTACGGACAGGGACATATGGGGACACTAGAGAGAAAGGTATAAGGGGGGAGGAAGCAGTGTGAGTGGGGGTCTGTATAGGAGATGGTTCTGTGACAGGCTCCTATCCAGACCCCACTTCACACTGTTCCTCCCACCTATACCTTTCTCTCTAGTGTCCCCATATGTCCCTGTCCGTACCCTGTACCCATCACAGAACCATCTCCTATAAAGACCCCCCACTCACACTGCTTCCTCCCACCTTTATACCTTTCCTCTAGTGTCCCCATATGTCCCTGTCCGTACCGGTACCCATCACAGACCATCTCCTATACAGACCCCCCACTCACACTGCTTCCTCACCTTATACCTTTTCTCTCTAGGTCCCATATGTCCTGTCCGTACCCTGTACCCATCACAGAACCATCTCCTATACAGACCCACTCACACTGCTTCCTCTCACCTTATACCTTTCTCTCTAGTGTCCCCATATGTCCCTGTCCGTACTCTGTACCCATCACAGAACCATCTCCTATACAGACCCCCCACTCACACTGCTTCCTACACTTATACCTTTCCTCTAGGTCCCCATATGTCCCTGTCCGTACCCTGTACCATCACAGAACCATCTCCTATACAGACCCCCACTCACACTGCTTCCTCCACCTTATACCTTTCTCTCTAGTGTCCCCATATGTCCCTGTCGTACCCTGTACCCATCACAGAACCATCTCCTATACAGACCCCCACTCACACTGCTTCCTCCCACCTTATACCTTTCTCTCTAGTTGTCCCCATATGTCCCTGTCCGTACCCTGTACCCATCACAGAACCATCCTATACAGACCCCCACTCACACTGCTTCCTCTCACACCTTATACCTTTCTCTCTAGTGTCCCCATATGTCCCTGTCCGTACCCTGTACCCATCACAGAACCCATCTCCTATACAGACCCCCCTCACACTGCTTCCTCCACCTTATACCTTTCTCTACTAGTGTCCCCATATGTCCCTGTCCGTACCCTGTACCCATCACAGAACCATCTCCTACAGACCCCCACTCACACTGCTTCCTCCACCTTATACCTTTCTCTCTAGTTGTCCCCATATGTCCCTGTCCGTACCCTGTACCCATCACAGATCCATCTCCTATACAGACCCCCCACTCACACTGCTTCCTCACCTTATACCTTTTCTCTCTGTGTCCCCATAGTCCCTGTCCGTACCCTGTACCCATCACAGAACCATCTCCTATACGACCCCCACTCACACTGCTCCTTCACCTGATACCTTTCTCTCTAGTGTCCCCATATGTCCCTGTCGTACTCTGTAACCCATCACAGAACCATCTCCTATACAGAACCCCCACTCACACTGCTTCCTCACACCTTATAAACTTTCATCTCTAGTGTCCCCATATGTCCCTGTCCGTACCCTGTACCCATCACAGAACCATCTCCTATACAGACCCCCACTCACACTGCTCCTTCACACCTTATACCTTTCTTCTAGTGTCCCCATATGTCCCGTCCGTACCCTGTACCCATCACAGAACCATCTCCTATACAGACCCCCATCACACTGCTTCCTCCACCTTAAACTTTCTCTCTAGTGTCCCATATGTCCCTGTCCGTACCCTGTACCCATCACAGAACCATCTCCTATACAGAACCCCACTACACACTGCTTCCTCCCACCTTATACCTTTCTCCTAGTGTCCCCATATGTCCCGTTCCGTACCCTGTACAATCACAGAACCATTCCTCCTATACAGACCCCCACCACACTGCTTCCTCCCACTATACCTTTCTCTCTAGTGTGCCCATATGTCCCTGTCCGTACCCTGTACCCATCACAGAACCATCTCTATACAGACCCCACTCACACTGCTTCCTCTCACCTTAAACCTTTCTCACTAGTGTCCCCATATGTCCTCTCCGAAACCCTGTACCCATCACAGAACCATCTCCTATACAGACCCCACACTACACAGCTTCCTCCCCTTACAACCTTTCTCTCTAGTGTCCCCATATGTCCTGTCCGTACCCTGTACCATCACAGAACCATCTCCTATACAGACCCCCACTCACACTGCTTCCTCCACCTTTACCTTTCTCTCTAGTGTCCCCATATGTCACTGTCCGTACCCTGTACCAATCACAGAACCATCTCCTATACAGACCCCCACTCACACTGCTTCCTCCACCTATACCTTTTCTCTAGTGTCCCCATATGTCCCTGTCTGTACCGTACCCATCACAGAACCATCTCCTATACAGACCCCCACTAACAATGCTTCCTCCACCTTAAACCTTTCTCTCTAGTGTCCCCATATGTCCCTGTCCGTACCCTGTACCCATCACCGAACCATCTCCTATACAGACCCCCACTCACACTGCTTCCTCCCACGTTAAACCTCTCTCTCTAGTGTCCCCATATGTTCCCTGTCCGTACCCTGTACCATCAACAAACCATCTCCTATACAGACTTCCCTCACCACTGCTTCTCCCACGTTAAACCTCTCTCTCTAGTGTCCCATATGTCCTGTCCGTACCCTGTACCATCCACAGAACCATCTCCTATACAGACCCCCACTCACACTGCTTCCTCCCACGTTAAACCTCTCTCTAGTGTCCCCATATGTCCCTGTCCGTACCCTGTACCCATCACAGAACCATCTCCTATACAGACCCCACTCACACTGCTTCCTCCCACCTTATACCTTTCTCTCTAGTGTCCCATATGTCCCTGTCCGTACCCTGTACCATCACAGAACCATTCTCCTAACAGACCCCCACTCACACTGCTTCCTCCACCTTATACCTTTCTCTCTAGTGTCCCCATATGTCCCTGTCCGTACCCTGTACCCATCACAGAACCATCTCCTATACAGACCCCCCCCACTCACACTGCTTCCTCCACCTTATACCTTTCTCTCTAGTGTCCCCATATGTCCCTGTCCGTACCCTGTACCCATCACAGAACCATCTCCTATACAGCCCCCCACTCACACTGCTTCCTCCACCTTATACCTTCTCTCTAGTGTCCCCATATGTCCCTGTCCGTACCCTGTACCATCACAGAACCATCTCTATACAGACCCCCACTCACACTGCTTCCTCCACCTTAAACTTTCTCTCTAGTGTCCCCATATGTCCTGTCCGTACCCTGTACCCATCAAGAACCATCTCCTATACAGACCCCACTCACACTGCTTCCTCCCACCTTATACCTTTCTCTTAGTGTCGCCATATGTCCCTGTCCGTACCCTGTACCCATCACAGAACCACTTGGGTACACAGCGCTGTACATTTAACAATACAGATTACAGTATGTATGTATATGTTTATTTATATAGCGCCACTTGGGTACACAGCGCTGTACATTATAACAATACAGATTATACAGTATGTATGTATATGTTTATTTATATAGCGCCACTTGGGTCACAGCGCTGGTACATTATAACAATACAGATTATACAGTTTGTATGGTATATGTTTATACATACAAACACTGCTTCCTCCACTAACACTGCTTCCTCCACCTTAAACCTTTCTCTCTAGTGGCCCATAGTCCTGTCACCTGTACCATACCGACCATCTCCTATACAGACCCCCCTACAACTGCTTCCTCCATGTTAAACCTTCTCTTCTAGTGTCCCCATATGTCCCTGTCGTACCCTGTACCCATACACAGAACCATGCTTATACGACCCCCACTCACACTGCTTTCTCCCACGTTAACCTCCTCTCTCTAGTGTCCCCATATGTCCCTGTCCGTACCCTGTACCCATCACCGAACCATCTCCTATACAGACCCCCACTCACACTGCTTCCTCCCACGTTAAACCTCTCTCTCTAGTGTCCCCATATGTCCCTGTCCGTACCCTGTACCCATCACAGAACCATCTCCTATACAGACCCCCCACTCACACTGCTTCTCCCACCTTATACCTTTCTCTCTAGTGTCCCCATATGTCCCTGTCCGTACCCTGTACCCATCACAGAACCATCTCCTATACAGACCCCCACTCACACTGCTTCCTCTCACCTTAAACCTTGCTCTCTAGTGTCCCATATGTCCCTGTCCGAACCTGTACCCATCACAGAACCATCTCCTATACAGACCCCCCCACTCACACTGCTTCCTCCCACTTATACCTTTCTCTCTAGTGTCCCCATGTCCCTGTCCGTACCCTTGTGATCTGACCCCACTCCAAGTACTCCACTCACCCGTTCTCTTCTCGCCACACCACTTTACCTTCGTTATTGTGTGTCCTACCCTTTAATCACGATTCTCTCTGTCCTTGCTGTCCGTACCCCTGACCCATCACAGAAATCCCAACAGACCTCCACTATACTACACTCCACCCTCCACCTTCCACCTTTCTCTCAGTGTCCCCATATGTCATGCCGTACCCTGTACCATCACAAAACATCTCCTATACGACACCCCACTCAACCCGGCTTCCTCCACCTTATACCTTCTCTCTCAGTGTCCCCATATGTCCACTGTCCGTACCCTGTACCATCAGAACCATCTCCTATAACAGACCCCACTCACACTGCTTCTCTCACCTTATTTAATCTCTAGGCCCCATTGTCCCTGTCTGTACCCTCTACCATCAGTAAACTCTCCTAACAGACCCACGTAACACGCTTCCTCCACTACCTTTCTCTATGTCCGCCCATATTGTCCCGCCGTAACCCTGTACCCTCACCGAACCATCTCCTATACAGACCCCCACTCACACTGCTCCTCCCACGTTAAACAATCTCTCTCTAGTGTCCCCCCTATGTCCCTGTCCGTACCCTGTACCCATCACAGAACCATCTCCATACAGACCCCCACTCACACTGCTTCCTCCCACGTTAAACTCTCTCTCTAGTGTCCCCATATGTCCCTGTCCGTACCTGTACCCATCACAGAACCATCTCCTATACAGACCCCCCACTCACACTGCTTCCTCCCACTTAAACTTCCTCTAGTTCCCCATATGTCCCTGTCCGTACCCTGTACCCATCACAGAACCATCTCCTATACAGACCCCCCCTCACACTGCTTCCTCCACCTATACCTTTTCCTCTAGTGTCCCCAATGTCTGTCCGTACCTGTACCCATACACGAACCATCTCCTATACAGACCCCCCACTCACACTGCTTCCCCACCTATATACTTTCTCTCTAGTTCCCCATATGTCCCTGTCCGTACCCTGTACCCATACAGAACCATTCCTATATCAGACCCCCACTCACACTGCTTCCTCTGCACTTTTGGTTTATTATCAATTTCGTTTGTGTGGAGGAAGCAGTGTGAGTGGGGGTCTGTATAGGAGATGGTTCTGTGATGGGTACAGGGTACGGACAGGGACATATGGGGACACTAGAGAAGAAATATAGGAAGGAGTTGCTGAGTGAAGGGATTTAAATGTTAGAGAAGGATTTTGTAGATATTCTGTAGTTTAATGGGGAGCCAGGTAGATGTGCGGCACAGAGGAGATTTCATTTCCCGGTTGTTAGAGAGCGAGACAATGCGCACGGCAGAGTTAAGTATGGACTGAAGTGGAGAAAGATGGGAAGCAGGAAGACCAGAAAGGAGAAGGTTACAATAGTCTAGGCGGGATTGGATGAGAGCATGGATAAACATAGCGGCAGTCGGAGGAGAAAGAAATCTACGGATTTTTGCAATGTTACGGGGGGGAAAAGCGACAGGTTTTAGCAACATAGTTAATCTGATTGGAAAAGGAGAGAGAGGAGTCAATAATAACCTCTAATCAACGTGCCGACTGAATGGGGTAAATGGGGGTGTTGTCCACAGAAATGGAAACAGGTGGGATAGGACCAGGTTTAGGTGGGGAAATGATTAGTTTGGTTTTAATCAGGTTTAGTTTGAGACATCGGTGCGCCATCCATGAGGAGACAGCACGGAGACAGTCGGAGATGCGTGATTGGGCGTCAGGACAGTGTGTTGGGGGGGTACAGATGGTAGTTAAAGGCAAATGAGCTGATTACTTCTCCCAGGGGAATGGAACAGAGGGAGAACAGCAGGGGTCCAAGAACAGACCCTGCGGGACCCCAACACTAAGAGGAATCGGAGAGGATGTTTTATTACCATATGACACAGAGGAGGTTCTGTTGGAGAGGTCGGACCGTAGCCAGGATTCATCATTCCGGATACCCAAGGAGTGAAGAATTTAGGAGGGAATGATCGACCGTGTGGAAAGCAGAGGGGAGGTCGAGAAGGATGAGAATAGAAAATTGACCTTTGGAGTGGAGTGCACAGGACGAAACCCTGATTGCAAGAGGTCCAGTAAGTTATGAGAATGAAGATAATTATAATTAAGATAATTGATTATGGGTTTCACGTGGGCGTGTTTAAAGGAGGAAGGGAAAATACCAGATGACAGGGAGGCGTTGAATATGTGGGTAAGTATAGGAGTGACTGCCTGATTACAGAGCTTCAGTAGAAAAAAGGGCATGGGATCGAGGGGTCATGTAGTGAGCAGACATGAACGAAGCAGATGAGACCTCTGACTGGGTCACGGCACTAGAAGATTGAAGAGCAGTAGAAGGGGGTGTGGGTAGAAGGATCCGAGAGCTATGCTGACGGTTGGGAATCTCTGTACAGATATTTTATTTACGAAGTGGTCCACAAAGTATTGGGGGGAGTGGGAGAGAGGAGAGTCAGTGGGCGAGGGACGGAGAAGGGAGTTCAAGATGGAGAACAGGCGGTGTGGGTTTGATTTGTTATTATCTATAAGTGTCTGATAGTATTTTTGTTTTGCTCCCGACAGTGCAGTGTTGAGGGATTGTAGCATTAACCTGTAATGGAGAAAGTCATCCTGGGTACGAGACTTTCTCCACATCCACTCAGCAGCACGTGTGCACCAACATATAATACGGATTGTGGGACTGAGCCAGGGGCGAGGATTCGAGAGACGGGGGTTGCGGGGTAACAATGGGGCAAAGGAATCAATAGCATCAGTCAGGACAGAGTTGTAGGAGTTAAGAAGCAAGTCAGAGTCGGACATAAGGGTTGAGAGACTAGAGGAGAGAGAAGAAGCCAACATTGGCAGATCTATGGCGCGGGTATTACGGACATACACACAGGAAGGAGGGTCAAGAGAAACAGGAGAGTGTTGAGCAAGAAGAGTAATAAGATGGTGATCAGAAAGCGGGTAGGGGTTACTTTCAAAAGATGAGACGGAGAGGTTTCTGGGAAGACAAGTCCAGAATTGGCCATCCTTATGGGTACCGGAAGTCGTCCAATGATGAAGATCAAATGAGGATGTTACGTGAAGGAAACGAGAGGGCCAGGATAGAGTTGTCAATGTGACAGTTGAAGTCGCCCAGAATTAGAACAGGACCGTCAGTAGAGAGGAAGAAAGCAAGCCAGGTCTTAGAGGAATGTAGCTGGGGGAGCCGTGGATGGGGGTCTGTATACCACAGCTACACGTAGGGAAAGAGTGTAGGAAATTTGAACAGTGTGAACCTTAAAGGATATGAACGAGAAGGCCGGTGGGGGGATGATGACATTAAAACGACAGGTGGGGGAGAGAAGGAGGCCAAAACCTCCGCCATGACCCGAGGAGCGAGGTGTATGGGAGAGACGGAGACCTCCTGTAGTGATGGAGGCCTCAATAGCAGGGTCGTGTTGGGAGACCCAGGTTTCAGTAAGGGCAAGTAGGTGAAAATTTTTAGAACAGAAAAGGTTGTGAATAGTAGTGGATTTATTAGAAGGGACCGAACATTAAGAAGAGCACAGGAGAAGGGCAAATATGAAGAGGGTATTAGAGGAACAGATAAAAGGTTACAGGGCGTAGATCCATGGAAATGGGGGAGTAAAGGGAGAGTAGGGCGAGGAAAATAGGAAACTGAGATATTACAGGGGCCAGGATTAGGAGATACATCCCCAGCAACAAGGAGTAGCAGAACAAATAGAACCGGATATGTGAGATGGATTCGAGGTGGTGACTGATAGAGTTGGTAAAGAGCTGGTATAGTGTATGGGAGCAGCGAGCGGAGCTACTTTTACAGTAAGAGCAAATGGCACAGAATATAATATAATGCACAGATGAAGGTTGGATTAAATAGAACCCATACGAGATATATGATTAATGCTGGTTCCAGGAGAGACTATTGCAGGGAAGGTTGGTATAAACCTTTATATAATTATATTGGTGTTTGTTCCCTTTAATCCAATGTAAAAAGGGTTGGAAATCGTATTTAATTGTACCTAATGGTGCATTCTACTTGGTTCACATTAGGTCCCTTACTTTCAGTGTTCCTTTCTTATAACACAGGGAGATAGCACTTTACTATCAGATATTTAATAATATGTATTGTTATTATTATTATGGATTTATATAGCGCCAACATCTTCCGTGGCGCTTTACAATTACATAGTCATACATGACATACAGGGTAATACATGTTATACAAAGTCATACATATTACATACACAGGTAATACATAATATAAGTAGAGTGAGGAGTATCTTACATCAATACCGTGATACAATAGGAGAGAGAACCCTGCCCAAAGAGCTTACAGTCTAGAGGATATGGGGCGAGACATAAGGTGACGGGAATCGGTAGCTGTAAATAGATTGGCAGTGTCCCTGTCCCTGTCCCTGGGGGAGGAGGTTGCCACCTCCTCCCCCATGCTCAGTGAGGAAGCAGGGTATGGAGCAGTCAATCATTGGTTGTGATGTCAGCAGTTAAATCCTTGATTGACTGGAGGGAGGAGCCTGAGGGCATGGAGAGAGGCTGGATTCCTCTGCCAGATTAGAGGCAATAATTATCCTCACATATCAGGTTAGTACTACATCTAATCATGTGCTGAATATATTGGTTGGAATTGGGAACAAAGGAGCATTTTTTTTTTGTAGACAAGATTTTATCTTGTAATATTGTAACAATAGAAAGAAATGAAAAGTAACATTGTTAATGGAATATCCTTACCAATACCGCCAGCAGTGTCAGTTTATAAAATGAAGATTAGGGTGTACATCCTGATGATGTCAATTGCGTTGTACCTGTTGTTGCCTATAGGGGGGGTTATTTTAGTCTATAAATTCTCTGCATCCTAAACTAAGGAAAAGAAAACTGTACAATTTAGATGGTCACAGTATTACAAAGTGGTACATTTCCTATTTTATCACCACACATAAAGTACACACTGCAATTAATGGACTTCAGGCTAATGGTGTGTAGTTACATTTTACAACCAGAATGAATTAAAATACTTTTATGTTCTCTACCATCTAAATTCACTGTCCGTACACTTTCCTCCAATATAAAATAAACCCCATGCAGTGAACCTTGAAATACACCATAGGGTCTCTCCACTAGACAGCAAAGGATTCTGGGAGTGAATATTTAACCTGCAGAGACACTTTTATTATAAAGAGACTTTGGCTTATTTCAAACTTACAGCACAGGAAATAGCATTCATTACATTAGTAAGAATTCATTATTGGACGTTGATATATTAGTTGGTAATTTATAGAATTTATATAGAGGAAATTACATCAACATGAAAATTATTTATCCTTAGAGTTGAACGTTAGGGATATAATTAAATGTACTGATTTTATAAAGAAATCCTTTAATACAGACACAAGGCGGTAGAGACACAAGGCGGTAGAGACACAAGGCGGTAGAGACACAAGGCGATAGAGACACAAGGCGATAGAGACACAAGGCCGATAGAGACACAAGGCGATAGAGACACAAGGCGATAGAGGAGACACAATGTGAATAGAGACACAAGGTAATAGAGGAGACACAATGTGAATAGAGACACAAGGTAATAGAGACACAAGGTGATAGAGACACAAGGTTATAGAGACACAAAGCGTTACACAAGGTGATAGAGACACAAGGTGACAGAGACACAAAGCGATACACAAGGTGATAAGAGACACAAGGTTATAGAGACACAAAGCGTTACACAAGGTGATAGAGACACAAGGTGACAGAGACACAAAGCGATACACAAGGTGATAGAGACACAAGGTGAGACACAAGGCGATAGAGACACAAGGCAATAGGCACAAAGTGACAGACACAAAATGATAGACAGACACAAAGCAATAAACACAAAGCGATAAACAGACACAAAGCGATAAACAGACACAAGGTGGTAGAGACACAAGGTGGTAGAGACACAAGGTGATAGAGACACATGGTGATAGAGACACATGGTGATAGAGACACATGGTGATAGAAACACAAGGTGATAGAAACACAAGGTGATAGAGACACAATGTGGTAGAGACACAATGTGGTAGGGAGACAAAGTGAGAGAGACATACACAAAGCAATAGAGACAGACACAAAGTAATAAAGACAGAGTGATAGAGATACAAAATTATAGACACAAGGTGATAAAGACACAACATAATAGAGACACAACTGGGTGATTTACTGGATACATAGAAAATGCTCATAACGGCTAAATCCCACACTAAACCCTGAAAGGCGCATTATGGGATTGGACGGTATTCGTTCATGTGCAGATTACCAGGATTAATTCGTTTCTTTCCGATTATAGGGTCTGATGGTCGCTGTTCTTTACTGCTTCATCAACAATGAGGTAAGGACAATGAGACCAACACTATGTCCCTCTATAAAGTAAAAATGAAGGAGCGCTTGTAATCTAGCCTGACACGCTTGTGATCTAGCCTGACACGCTTTAGCCTGACATGCTTGTTATCTAGCATGACACGCTTGTAATCTATCTTGACACGCTTGTAATCTATCTTGACACGCTTGTAATCTAGCCTGACACTCTTGTAATCTAGCATGACACGCTTGTGATCTAGCCTGACACGCTTGTAATCTAGCCTGACAATAGGGTAGGGTTCCCCGTGCCTGCCCCCCAACTTACCGTTGTAAAATAAAGCTCCAGAAACAGACTTACCACTGACCGTCCCATTCTCTTGCAACCTGCTTACCGGAAGTTGCAAAGCGGTCGGACCAATCTACAGAAGCAGACTGTCGGCATGCAGAGAGAGGAGGAGAAGGCTGTCGGGGTATATTCTGTTTCTTGGGGCTAATTTTACAAAACCAACACGGCAGTTGGAGGTGCGAGGCTGGTGTAAACTACACACTACAGAACATGTTTAATGTAGGTGGAAAAAAGGCAGCCATTGAAGGGCATCGGAGGGTAGATTATAAACATGTCGGCTAGATTATAAACAATGTAATTAGGGCTTAGCATGACCAGGTGTCAGGCTAGCTTATAAACATATGTAAGCCTAGATTATAACATTGTGTCAGGCTAGCTTATAGTGTGTTCAGGTTAATTTGATAAACCAGGTAAGGTAGATATAAAAATGTTTAAGCAGAATTATAAACATGAGTAAAGCTAGATTAAATATATTTTTTTTTAATTTTTGTTTTATTCCGCTAGAATCCTTCCTATAGAACACCTGGTCAGGCCTAGGATACCAAGCATGTGTCACAGGCTAGATGCATATAAAAACAGTAAAGATAGAGTGTAGCGAAGATAAGTGGAAAACTAGATTACGAACATTGTATGCTAGATGCGAAGGTTACCAACGACATTCGCGACTGGGGCCCCCCACCCGGCCACTACCCAGTTGCTACCAAGGGTCATGCTATCTGACCCCCCAACCTTACAAGCGCGCTCGTATGCTAAGCTTACAAGCGTGTCATGCTAGGATAACAAGCATGGTCATGCTAGATTACAAGCATGTCAGGCTAGATTACAAGCGTGCTCATGTCAGAGAGAAACAAGCGTTTGTTCATGCTAGATTACAAGAGTGTAGCTAGATTACAAGCTTTTGTCATATAGATTACAAGCGTTGTGTTTGTCAAGATAGAGTACAAGCGTGGTCATGCCTAGATAAACAAGCATGTCAGGCTATATTACAAGCGATAGTGTAGGGTTCCCCTGCCTGCCCCCAACTACCGTGTAAAATAAGCTCCAGAAACAGACTTACCACTGACCGTTCCTCATTCTCTTGCTACCTGCTTACCGGAAGTTGCAAACAGGTCGGACCCAATCACAGAAGCAGCTGTCGGCAATGCAGAGAGAGGAGGAAAGGCTGTCGGGTTATTCTGTTTCTGGGGCTAATTTTACAAAACAACACGGCAGTTGGAGGTGAGCTGGGTAAACTACACTACAGAAATGTTAATGGTAGGTGGAAAAGGCAGCCATGAAGGGATCCGGAGGGTAGATTATAAACATGTACGGCTAGATTATAAACATGTAAGGCTAGATACCAGGTGTCAGGCTAGTTATAAACATGTAAGGCTAGATTATAACATTGTCAGGCTAGTTATAGTGTGTTCAGGTTAATTGATAAACCAGTAAGGCTAGATATATAAAATGTTTAAGCAGAATTATAAACATGTAAAGCTAGATTAAAATATTTTTATTTTAATTTGTATATTCCGCTAGATCTTCTATAGAACACCTGTCATGGCTAGGATACAAGCATGTGTACAGGCTAGATGCATATAATAAACAGTAAGATAGATACAAGATGTGAACTAGATTACAACATGTCAGCTGATCGAAGGTTCAAGAATTCATGAGGATACCGTTGCTACAGTAGCTATTAATTACAAGCGCGCTGTATGCTATAGTTACAAGCGTGTCATGCTAGATAACAAGCATGTCATGCTAGATTACAAGCATGTCAGGCTAGATTACAAGCGTGTCAAGATAGAATACAAGCGTGTCATGCTAGATTACAAGAGTGTAGCTAGATTACAAGCTTTGTCAATAGATTACAGCGTGTCAAATATACAAGCGTGTCATGCTAGATAACAGCATGTCAGGCTATATTACAAGCGTACACTATGGAAAATTTTAGTTTCTAGGCTGAAGATGCCCTTTAAGAGAATAAGCAGTGAAAAGAAGGATGGGGGAGGTGTGTAAGCAGAGCAGTGGCAAGACTAAACATTGATAATTTAATGACAAATCAAGTACCATCATTTTACTTCTCTCACATTGTAGTTTCAGATAATGTAACGTTGTTTGAGTGATTATAGTGACCCTTTAACACAAATCAATCAAGAGATCTCTTGAGGCAGAACACTGGGCCAAAGTCGATATGTGTATACCAGGCCAAAGCAAGGGGTAAGATTATCAGCTTAATAAGACTTAAATCAGTCTAACTACTGGGTACAATATAAAGAGATGTTATCCTCGCCCCGGTCTGGCATTCAAAACTCTAACTGGTTTATATGGTGAACTGACCCTCGGACGCTGATACTGTACTGGAATTTCTAGAGAAAAAGATCAAACAAGCAGAACATTTCCATATTATTCTCTTCTTGGTTGGCAGGTCCAGGCTGAGTTCCAGAGACGATGGGAGAGATGGCGTCTGGAACATTTTTACACCCAGAGAGACAGCAGCATGAAGCCAATCAAATTCCCGGCCAACAGCCTGAGCAGTGGAGTGACCGTGGGCAGCAGTGTGTAACTAGGAGAACCTGGGAGGCATCACAGACCATTAAGGGGCCCGGCTTATGAAGAAAGCACTTTCACAGGGAGGCACCAAAGGATATTTCATAAGCAATCAGCTCCATTCATTTGTGTCACAGATCACCCACACGTCTCTCTCTTGTGGTGGAAAGTATGGACACAATGGCGTCTCTCTTCCAACAACAATGATCTTCCTTTTAAACGTAATGCATCCGTGCGAACACAATGGTGTTTCCTTGACTATGATGTACGATGATGTTGCACTTGAACACAATGGTGTTTCCTCCTTCAAAACACCAAATGTTACCATTCGACACAAAATCAGTTTCCTCACATGATACGATGATGTTCCTCACACGATGAATTCCTCAACACGATGATGTTCCTCACAAACGTGATGTTCCTAAACAACGCTGTATGTTCCTCAACACGATGATGTTCCTCAACACTATGATGTTATTTCCTCAACACACATGATGTATTATCCTCAACACAATGATGTTCCTCCAACACGATGATATGTTTCCTCGCCACGGATGATGTCCTAACGTACGATTATGGGCGCTTGTGAACACAACTGATGTTCCTCCACATGACACGTGTTTCCTCACACGCATGAAATTTTCATCAACACGATGATGTTCCGTCAAACAACACATGATGTTCCTCACACGATGAATGTTTCCTTTTAACACATGATTTGCCTCCAACCATGACACTTTCGCTCACACACGATGAGTTTTGCCTCAACCTATGATGTTCCCTCAACACTGATGATTTCCTCAACATGATGATGTTGTCCTTTAATTGATGATGTCCTCAAACCACGATGATGTTCCATCAACATGATGAAGTTTTCCTTCAACAACCAATGGTGTTGTTATCCTTCAACACAAAGATATTATATTGACATAATGATGTTTTTCCTTTACATGATGAGTATTTCCACTCACTGACAATGAGCCTCAACAGATGACAATGTTTCCCTTCTCAACACAATTGAGGTTTTCCTCACGCATGATGTATGTTCCATTTCAAATGATGATGTTCCTCTCCCTTCAACTGATGATGTTCCTTTGGCCTACAATGATGTTCTTTAGACCAATGTTCCTGAGTAAGCAATGCCTGGCACCATTGAACACGGATGATGTTCTTTCAACACAAAGATTTCCTCGTTTTGGGAAACCTGTTGGATTTTGCAATGCGGGGTAGCAGATTAACATTTTAAAGACCCCCGAGGTTAGACACTTCATTATTCACAAGTTGCAAGAAATTCTCGGACATGAAATAGGGCAATATGCTTTGCCTGTTATGGTACATGGCTGTGAAAAGAACAAATTGATTCACACTGGCGTTTTATAGTCTCAGTAACAAATCCCACCGGCGATATAAGATCTTCTATTTAATCACTAGATTGCCGTATGAGCGAGTCGCTGCTCTGGACCGCAACATCAGTTGGGGTGGAATTGGAATGTAGCTGAAAAGAGAAGGCAATTCTTTCTGACATTTACAGGGAGTCCAAGGTCGGAGAAGTTGGATTTTTCTTTAATGACTTTCCTTGGTCGCTGACAGTGAAAAAATTGGAAATGTCAATGTGACAATGGAAGATATTGTTCTATGTTTAATTGCAGAGATCTCTGCTGGGCAGCAGTGTGACTGAGACTTACACTTTATAAGTGTACAGATACACTGAATGCCCCTAGTGTCACTCAATCTGGGGATTTTAATTTTATCGCCAAATGTATTCAAAACCACTAGACAGAGGCTCCTGCTCCATTAATTGGTGGACTAGGATATGGAAAACACTAATGGCCTCATTGTATGAGGATCTCATTGGACGACCAGTTGCTTGTATGAGGATCTCATTGGACGACCAGTTGCTTGATACGGCAATGTGTTTGGGCATCATTGTGGCATATTCTAGTCGGGAGGTCACATTGTTTTACAGAATTCCTCCCCTGCATCATAAAGTGGCCCTAAATGCAGGTCATAGGGCCCCAGTGGGGCAGCTAATGAAAAGCAGGGAAGATAAAGGTAACAATATTGAATTTATCAGGAAAACAAGCCCAGCAAGAAGTTTGAAAGGGTCATATTTATAAAAGCCCAGAATGCAAAATAAAGCACGTTATTTTCCAACAGTCGTGATATTTTACACAATCGGGTGTTATTTTACACTACTGGACATTAATTTACACCACTGTTGTTATTTTACAATACTGGGTATTATTTTACACTACTGGGTGTTATTTTACACTACTGGGTGTTATTTTACACTACTAGCATTATTTTATACTACTGTGTGTTATTTTACACTACTGGGCGTTATTTTACACTACTAGCATTATTTTACACTACTGGGTGTTATTTTACACTACTAGCATTATTTTACACTACTGGGTGTTATTTTACACCACTGAGCATTATTTTACACTACTGGGTGTTATTTTACACCACTGTTGTTTTTTTACACTACTGGGCATTTTACACTACCAGGTGTTATTGTCCACTACCAGCATTATTTTTTACACTACTGGCTGGTATTTTACACTACTGGACATTATTTTACACTACCGGGTGTTATTTTACACTACCAGGCATTATTTTACAATACTGGGTGTTATTTTACACTATTGGCTGTTATCTTACAATACTAGCTTTTATTTTACACTACTGGACATTATTTTACACTACTGGGCATTATTTTACACTACTGGGCATTGTTTTAAACTACTGGGCGTTATTTTACACTACCAGGCATTATTTTGATGACATTATTTTATAACACTGGCTGTTATTTCACACTAGCGGAGTTTATTTTACACTAACAGGCATTAATTAACGTTACCACATGGTTATCCGATGTCAATAACGATTATTTTACATCCACACCATACATTAACAATAATACTTTTTACAGCATGCGGTTTTGTTATAAATACAGCCCCAAGGACCTAAACTTTTTTCAATGTTACAGTTTATAAAAGGAGAACCAAAGGCTAAATAGGCAGCCTCCACATTATAAAATACAGCACCAGTCACGACGATATAGGGGAGATTTTGGTATTTTTCTTAATCATCCCTTTATAAATACGACCCAAGCTGTGAAATAGCCGAACAAACATAAGTAAACCCCATTGGTTGTGGGTGACACTCTATCGCCAAGCTCAGTTGCAGGTTTCTGAATAGCTGCAGAAAAAATAAATAAAATGACAGTTTAATAAGATTTTGTTTTTGCGCTCAGAGGTTACTGTACCTTTAACACGGCCATGTTTATTAGAAACCCCTCTTGTTGTATTTATTTGTCGCTAAAAGACTGGAGGACCTGGTTCTTCCAAGCGCAGCTTATTAAAACCCCAGCGGCCTTCATTACAATAATTAGCACTTCACTCCATTTCACTATTATCTGAACATTCCATATTGTAAGATGAACAAATCGCGTCCCAGACAAACCCTCCATATTAATTATTTTTACCACTTACCCCATTTCCAGCCACTCGCCGATGTGATTAACTTATCGCTTGTAACACAGGTTGAAATGTTAGAAATGAGACATGGACATGGGGCAATGAACATAATAAACTTACCCAAGTCCCCAGCCATGTTAATTACATGGGCAAAACCTTTTATTAGACCGTGGAGGGGGGGGGGGCGCCCCCTGCAGTACAGAAAAAAATCAGTTTTTACTTATTTTTTGGTGGTTCCCCTTGAAAGGACCCGATAGGTTCCAGGATTACAGGATATACAATTTTTAAAGGCAGTGATATAATCATGTCCGTCATGTTCTATGAAACCTCACAACCCGTTATCGCACACCTCTTACCCTGTTTACATTGATCAAGTAGCTGTGAAAGTTTTCATTCAACAATTATTTCAGTTATTTCTATAAGGAGGGAGTTCCATAACTCTAATGATGTCATCTGTATAAGGAGGAAATTCAATACTCTAAAGAATTTTCATCTGTACTTTGGGCACAGGAATTCCATAACTCTAAATAATGTCATCTGTATAGGGAGACGTAATGTCCTAACTCTAATTATGTCATCTGTATAGGAGGAAATTCAACTAACTCTAAAGATTGTCATCTTATTGGGGAAGCATTCATAACCTCTAATAAATGTCCATCTGTATAAGAGGTATCCGACAATATTACTAGCAAATCAACTCTAATGAATGTCATCGTAAGTTGGGGGAAATTTCCAATAAACTCTAATAATGTCATCGTATCAGGGAGGGTAATTCCATAACTCTAATGTAGTCATCTCTGTCTACGGAGGAAATTCATAACATCTAATGATCTCATCTGTATAAGAGGAGGAAAATTCAATCAACTCTAATGATGGTCATCTGTATATAGGAGGTAATTCAGATAACTCTATAATGTCATCTGTATAGGAGGTATATCATCACCATAATCTCGCATTGGAGCACTACGATTATGTAGGAAATCCATAACTTGATGTCATCTATAAGGAGAAATTCAATAACTAATGATTTCATGTATATGGGGGTAAAATACCATACTCTAATATGATCCTTGTATAGGAGTATTCCATAACTCTAATGATTCTCTGCTTATTTGGGAGGATTCATACTCTAATGATTGTCAACTGTATTGGAGGTAATTCCAACCTCTAAGCTAATTCATCTGTATAGGGGACGGTATTCGCATAACTCTAAATAATGTCAACTCTGTATGTGGGAGGTGAATTCATGAAACTCTAAATATCATTGTCATCACTCGTATACGGAGGTATTCCATAACTCTAATGATGTGCTAATCTGTATAGAGGAGGAAATTCCATAACTCTAATGGACATGTCATCGTGTATATGGAGGGAATTCACATACGCTAATGAGTCATCTGATAGGAGGAATTCCATACTCTATGATGTCAATCTGTTATAGGAGTAATATTCATAACGCTAATATATGTCCATCTGTATAGGGAGGTATTCCATAACTCTACTAATATGTCATCTGTACTAGAGGGTAATTCTAAACTCTAGATGAATGTCATCTGTTAGAGGAGGTATTCCATAACTCAATAATGTCATCTGTATCGTGAGTAATTCCAATACATCTAATAATGTCTCTGTAGTGGGAGATAGGGACAATTCCCATAACTCGTAATGATGGTCATGGGCTGTATAGGGAGGAATCCATAACTCTAATGATGTCATCTGTATATGAGATTACTTCCATAACGCTAATGATGTCATCTGTAGATTAGTGCGAATCTGATAACTTAGATTGCTCTGTAGGGATCCGTCTAAACTCTAATGATGTCATCTGTATAAGGAGGTAATTCACACGCTAATATTCATCTAATGTCGAGGTATCTCTATGTTACAATCTGTATAGGTGAGGCTGAATCCAGTATCTCTAATGATGTCATCTGTAATAGGGAGACATTCCAAACTCTAATGATGCTCATCTGTTAAGTGGGGAATGTTCCATAGACTTCTAATGATGTCAATCTGTATAGGTGGGAATTCCATAACTCTAATGATGTCCATCTGTATAAGGGAGAAGTAATTCCATAACTCTAATGATGTCATCTGTAGCGAGGAGGGAAATTCCATAACTCTGTTTGATTTCAACTCATATGTACGGGAGGTATTCCATAACTCTAATATGTCATCGTATGGGAGGGTATTCCATAACTCTAATGACTGTCATCTGTAGAGGGGGGTAATTCCATAACTCTAATATGTGTCATCTGTATAGGGAGGGAAATTCTATAACTCAATATGATCATCTGTATAGGGAGGTAATTCATAACTCTAATGATGTCCTGTATAAGAGGTAATGTCATAACTCTAATGAGTGTCATCTGTATAGGGAGGGAATCTATAACCTTAATGATCATCTGTATAGGAGAGGGAATTCCATAACTCTAATGAATGTCATCTGTATAGGGAGAATCCCTGAACTCTAATGTGTCATCTGTATAGGGAGGGTTTCCATAACTCTAATGATGTCATCTGTATAGGAGGAATATTCCATAACTCTAATATGGTCTCTGTATAGGGAGGTAGCATTCATACACTCTAATAGTCATCGTATAGGAGGGATTCCATAACTCTAATGATGTTCATTCTGTATAGGGAGGATAATTCCAAACTCTAATGATGTCATTCTGTATAGGAGGGGGAATTCTAACTCTAATGATGTCACTGTATAGGGAGTTAATTCCATATACTCTATAATGTCATCTGTATAGGGAGGGAATCATAACTCTAATGATTCATCTGTATAGGGAGGAATTCCATAATCTAATGATGTCATCTGTATAGGGAGGGTAATTCCATAACTCTAATGATGTCTATTGTATAGGGAGGAATCCAAACCTCTAATGATTCACTGTATAGGGAGGTCGGAATTAGATAACTCTAATCGATGTCATCTGTATAGGGGAGGTAATCCATAACGTCTAATGAGGTCATCTGTATAGGGGAGGTATTCCATAACTCTAATGACATGTCAGTGCTGCATATAGGGAGGTAATTCCATAACTCTAATGATGTCATCTGTATAGGGAGGTAATTCCATAACTCTAATGATGTCATCTGTATAGGGAGGGAATTCTATAACTCTAATGATGTCATCTGTATAGGGAGGTAATTCCATAACTCTAATAATGTCATCTGTATAGGGAGGTAATTCTATAACTCTAATGATGTCATCTGTATAGGGAGGGAATTCTATAACTCTAATGATGTCATCTGTATAGGGAGGTATACCATTATTGATATCATGTCAATAGGGAGGGAATTCCTTATCTCTAAAATCTCTTTCCTCTAGTAACAGGGAAAGGTCATTTTTCTCTGTTATTTTTCTTTGAGGAAACATTTCCCCTCTAGAGGTCGCTATTCTGAAGGTAAAGATTAATACATAAAGGCAGTGTTACCTTCTATAAGTGCCTTCGTTAAGTCAGTCACATTTCTTTATTCAATTTTCTTTAAACACCTTTTAAACTTTTTGGAGGGTTCATTCCCTGACATTTTTCGTGAACTACCATCCATAACTGTCAACTATGACTTTGTATCATCCTTTGCTTTTGTGCTGTCTGTCTTTAATGAGGAAAGGCAAAATGCACTGCTTTAAATGGCAACTTTTGGTCTATAAGTATTTTGTTTTAACAATCTTCTCCTTTATTGTAGAAATAGTCATTAAATCTTGTATGTATTTTACTATTTTCTATTACCCTGGCTTCAAAACCATTCATGCATTTATTCATTCATTCATTCATTCACTCTAATCTCAATTTAATGTTGTACTCCTAGAATCTTGTCCAATCTTTGATCCCTGCATTGCTTTCTATCTAATACATTCATAGTAATTGTCCTTTGTGTTTGAAATCCAATCTGAGGTCTCATTTTCCTTTTATTTTCTGAATGATATAATGTTAAAGGGGAGATAAACTCTCTAGACAACATTGTCCCAATAGACAGAGCACATTCACAAACATTAAACAAGCTGTGGCTCACCGCTCCATTTGCTGTGGCTGCTGGGTTATTTATGAACTTAACCTGTGGGAACTAGTAGTCAGCTCCCATAATCCACCCTCCAGCCAAGTGTACACAGTGTACATATTAGATAAGTGCACAGTTGTCAAAGAACGAGGAATGACAACAAGAAAACAATGAGGAAGGGACGAAGATAGTGAAACGGGTGTCGACCCACCGAGGACAAAATGGAGGGCGAGAGTTAGACGGGGTGGGAATCCTGAGGTGACACAGAGGTTTTAATAAAATTGATATTCGTTCCTTAGATAGAATCGCAGAAATTGATTTATTTACTTTCATGAGAATTATTAGGATTTGAGGCCGTAGGAAATGTAGAACTAAGTGGGGGGTACAAATGTTAAACTTGAAGTGTTTTGTACTAGTATGTAGATAAGCATCCTTGTGATGCCAAAGGGACTAGAAGAAAGTAGATAAAAAATGTACTATGCAGTGCCAGGCGACAACACGTAATGCTAGCATGAAAATGTGCACTCCGAACAATGAAGAGATGTGACTGTAGAATGACGCTTGTGAACTACAGGAAACAATGCTCCAGTTTGGGACTACCAGCCGCTTTAATCTAGCTTACATACTTATAGCCGGAAACTAACAGGGAAGAAAAAAGATTGACCAACTAATAACATAATACAAATCGTTTTGGTTTCCCTAGTCCTGTGTGCGTCAGTAATCTAACGACGGAACTACATGTTAAACTACAACACCGTATGTCGGATGACACCTTGGGCTGGATTACCACCAATCTGATCATACGTGTAGTACACATCTTCTACGCAAGGAGGCGGTCGGGGGACTTCTGCGACGACACAGGGAGAGGATAAACAGGTGCGACGCCGGTAAGAGAACGAAACCCGAGCAGCCGAAACAACCTGTAACACCTAACATTGGAATTAGCCTGCCAATGCTTGTTTCTAGCTGCAAAGCGGGTATCTAGACTTGACACCTTGTAAGCTAGCTTACACGCTTGTAACTACAGTTACCCACTACGTTTTCTATCTATACAGACACGCTTGTATCTAGCCTTGACATGCTTGTAATCTAGCATGACATGCTTGTTATCTAGCATGACACGCTTGTAAGCTAGCATGACACGCTTGTAATCTAGCATGACACGCTTGTAATATAGCCTAACACACTTGTAATCTAGCCTGACATGTTCGTAATCTAGTTTTACATGTTCGTAATCTATCTTTACATGTTTATAATCTAGCCTGACACACTTGTAATCTAGCCTGACATGTTCATAATCTAGCTTTACATGTTTATCTCTAGTTTACATGTTTATATCTAGCACTTACATGTTATAATCTCACTGACACACCTAGTAATCTAGCCTGACATGTTTATAATCTGCTTCCAGTTTATAATCTAGCCTGACACACTGGTTCTCTAGCCTACATGTTTATAATCTAGGCCGACATGTTTATAATCTACCCTCCATCCTTCATGGCTGCCTTTTCCACCTACCATAACATTTTCTGTAGTGTGTTTACCCCCAGCGCACCTCCAACTCCGTGTTTAGTTGTAAAATTAGCCCCAGACAGAAACTAACCCGACAGCCTTTCCTCCTCCTCTTCGCATTGCGACAGCTGCTCTTTGTTATGTCCGACCTGTTTTGCAACTTCCTGTAAGCAGGTAGCAGAGAAGTGGAGGAACGGTCAGTGGTAAGTCTGTTTCTGCTTATTTTACACGGTAGTTGGGGCAGGCGGGAACCCTACACTAGGGAAAATTTTAGTTTCTAGGCTGAGATGTCCTTTAAGAGAATAATGCTGAAAGAAGATGGGTGAGGTGGCTAAGCAGAGCAGTGGCAGACTACATTGATAATTTACTGACACTCAAGTCCATCATTTTACTTCTCAACATTGTAGTTTCAGATAATGTACGTTGTTTTGAGTGATTATAGGTGACCCTTACACAATCAATCAAAGATCTCTTGAGGCAGAACACTGGGCCAAAGTTCGATTGTGTATACCAGGCCAAAGCAAGGGTAAGATTTCGTCAGCTTAATAAGACTTAAGCATACCAACTACTGGGTACAATATAAGAGATGTATCCTCGCCCGGTCTGGCATTCAAAACTCTAACCTAATGGTTTTAGGGTGGAACTGACCCCGACGCTGGATACTGTACGGGATTTCTAGAGAAAAAATCGAACTCAAAGCAGAACATTCCATACATCTCTCTTGGTTGGCAGGTCCCAGGGCTGAGTTCCAGAGACGTGGGAGAGATGGCGCTTCGGGAACATTTACACCCAAGATACAGCATGGAAGCCATTCAAATTCCCCGCCACCAGAATCCTAGCAGTGGATTGACCGTGGGCACAGTGTGTACTAGGAGAACCTGGGAGGCATCACAGACCATTGGGCCCGGCTTATGAAGAAGCACTTTCACAGGGAGCACCACAGGATATTTCATAAGCATCAGCTCCATTCATTTGTGTCACAGATCACCCACACGTCTCTCTCTTGTGGTGGAAAGTATGGACACAATGGCGTTCCTTCGACACAATGATATTCCTTTAACATGATAATGCTCCTTCAACACAATGGTGTTCCTTTGACACGATGATGTTCCTTTAACACAATGGTGTTCCTTCAACACAAAGATGTTTCTTCGACACAATCATGTTCCTGAAAATGATGATGTTCCTTTAACACGATGATGTTCCTTTAACACAACGATGTTCCTCAACACGATGATGTTCCTCAACACGATGATGTTCCTCAACACGATGATGTTCCTTTAACACAACGATGTTCCTTTAACACAACGATGTTCCTCAACACAACGATGTTCCTCAACACGATGATGTTCCTTTAACACGATGATGTTCCTCAACACGATGATGTTCTCAACACGATGATGTTCCTCAACACGATGATGTTCCTCAACACGATGATGTTCCTCAACACGATGATTTTCCTCAACATGATGATGTTCCTTTAATATGATGATGTTCCTCAACACGATGATGTTCCTCACACGATGAATGTTTCCTCAACACGATGATGTTCCTCAACACGTGATGTTCCTCAACACGATGATGTTCCTCAACATGATGAAGTTCCTTCAACACAATGGTGTTCCTTCAACACAAAGATGTTATATTGACATAATGATGTTCCTCAACACAATGATGTTCCTTTAACATGATGATGTTCCATCAACATGACAATGATCCTTCAACATGACAATGTTTCCTCAACACAATTATGTTTCCTCAGCATGATGATGTTCATGTCAAATAATGATGTTCCTTCAAATGATGATGTTCCTTTGGCACAATGATGTTCTTTAGACACAATGTTCCTTAGAAGCAATGGCAGCCATTGAACACGATGATGTTCTTTCAACACAAAGATGTTCCTTTTTGGAACCTGTTGGATTTTTGCAATGCGGGGAGCAGATTAACATTTTAACCTCGAGGTGAGAAACTCATTATTCACTTGCAAGAAATTCTCAGGACAATGAATAGGGCAATATGTTGCCTTTATGGTTACATGGATGTGAAAAAGAAACAAATTGATTCAATGGCGTTTATAGTCTCAGTAAACAAATCCCACCTGGATATAGATCTTCTATTTAACTAACTAGATGCCAGTATGAGACGTCGCTCTGGCCAACAATCAGTTGGGGTGGAATTGGAATGTAGCTGAAAAGAGAAGGCAATTCTTTCTGACATTTACAGGGAGTCCAAGGTCGGAGAAGTTGGATTTTTCTTTAATGACTTTCCTTGTTCGCTGGACAGTGAAAAAATTGGAAATGTCAATGGTACAATAGAGATATATTGTTCTATGTTTATTGCAGAGATCCTCGCTGGCAGCAGTGTGACTGAGACTTACCTTTATAAGTGTACATATCACTTGAATGCCCTAGTGTCACTCAATCTGGGGATTTTAATTTTATCGGCAAAATGTATTCAAAACCACTAGACGAGGGTCCTTCTCCATTATGGTGGACTAGGATTGAAAAACACTAATGGCCCTCTTGTATGAGGATCTCATTGGATGACCAGTTGCTTGTATGAGGATCCATTGAACGACCAGTTGCTTGTATGAGGATCTCATTGGATGACCATTGCTTGATGACGGCAATATGTTTGGCATCATTGTGGCATATCTAGTCGGGAGGTCACTTGTTTTACAGAATTCCTCCCCTGCATCATAAAGTGGCCCTAAATGCAGGTCATAGGCCCCAGTGGGGCAGCTAATGAAAAGCAGGAGAAAAGGTAACATATTGAATTTATCAGGAAACAAGCCCAGCAAGAAGTTTTGAAAGGTCATATTTATAAAAGCCCAGAATGCAAAATAAAGCACGTTATTTTCCAACAGTCGTATATTTTCACAATCGGGTGTTATTTTACACTACTGGAACATTAATTTACACCCACTGTTTGTTATTTTACAATACTGGGTATTATTTTACACACTGGTGTTATTTTAACACTACTAGCATTATTTACACTACTGGTTGTTATTTTCACTACTACTGGCGTTATTTTTACACTACTAGCATTATTTTACACTACGTGGTGTTATTACAACTACTAGCATTTTACACTACTGGGTGTTATTTACACCACTGAGCATTATTACACTACTGGGGTTATTTACACCACTGTTTGTTTTTTTACACTACTGGGCATTTTACACTACCAGGTGTTATTGTCCACTACCAGCATTATTTTTTACACTACTCTGGTATTTTACACTACTGACATTATTTTACACTCCGGTGTTTTTTACACTACCGGCATTATTTTACAATACTGGTGTTATTTTACACTATTGGCTGTTATCTTACAATACTAGCTTTTTTATTTACACTACTGGACATTATTTTACACTACTGGGCATTATTTTACACTACTGGGCTTGTTTAACTACTGGGCATTATTTTCACTACCAGGCATTATTTTGATGACATTTTTTATAACACTGGCTGTTATTTCACACTAGCGGAGTTTATTTTAACACTAACAGGCATATTAATAATTAACGTACTCCACATGGTTTATCCATGTCAATAACGATTATTTTACATCCACACCATACTTAACGATACTACTTTTTACAGGCATGCGGTTTTGTTATAAATACGGCCCCAGGACCTAAATTTTCAATGTTACAGTTTATAAAAGGAGAACCAAAGGCTAAATAGGCAGCCTCCACATTATAAAATACAGTACCAGTCACGACTATATAGGGGATATTTGGTATTTTTTCTTTAATCATCCCTTTATAAATACGACCCAAAGCTGTAATAGCCGAACAAACATAAGTAAACCCCATTGGTTGTGGGTGACACTCTATCCCAAGCTCAGTTGCAGGTTTCTGAATAGCTGCAGAAAAAATAAATAAAATGACAGTTTAATAAGATTTTGTTTTGCCTCAGAGGTTACTGTACCTTTAACACGGCCATGTTATTAGAATCCCCCTCTTGTTGTGTATTTATTTTGGCTAAAGACTGGAGGACCTGGTTCTTCCAACGCAGCTTATTAAAACCCCAGCGGCTTCATTACAATAATTAGCACTTCACTCCAATTTCACTATTACCTTAACATACATTCCATATTGTAAGATGAACAAATCGCGTCCCAGACAAACCTCCATGTTAATTATTTTTACCACTTACCCCATTTCCAGCCACTCGCCGATGGATTAATTACGCTTGTAACACAGGTTGAAATGTTGAAATGAGACCATGGACATGGGGCAATGAAATAATAAATTCCCCAAGTCCCCTGCCATGTTAATTACAGACATGGGTAAAACCTTATATTAGACCGTGGAGGGGGGGGGCGCCCCCTGCAGTACAGAAAAATATCAGTTTAGTTTTTACTTATTTTTTGGTGGTTCCCCTTGAAAGGACCCGATAGGTTCCAGGATTAAGGATTACAATTTTTAAAGGCAGGATATAATCATGTCCGTCATGTTATGAAACCTCACAACCTGTAATCGCACACCTCTTACCCTGTTTACATTGATCAAGTAGCTGGTGAAAGTTTTCATTCAACATATTTTCAGTTATTTCTATAGAGGGAGTTCATAACTCTAATATGTCTCTGTATAGGAGGAAATTCATAACTCTAATGATGTCATCTGTATTGGGAGGGAAATTCCATAACTCTAATAATGTCAATCTGTATAGGGAGGTATTCCATAACTCTAATTGTGTCATCGGTATAGGAGGAATTCAATAACTCTAATAATGTCATCTTGTATAGAGGTAATTCATACTCTATGATGTCATCTGTATAAGGAGGAAATTCAATAACTCTAATGATGTCATCTGTATTGGGAGGGAATTCCATAACTCTATATGTCATCTGTATAGGGGTAATTCCATAACTCTAAATGTATGTCATCTGTAAATAGGAGGAAAATTCAATAACTCTAATGATTCAGCTTATAAGTAGAAATTCAATAACTTTAATGATGTCATCTGTATAGGAGGAAATTCAACTAACTCATAGTCATCTGTATAGGGAGTATTCCATAACTCTATAAATGTCATCTGTATTGGGGAGGGATTTCCTAACTCAATGATGTCATCTGTATAGGGAGGTATTCCAATACCTCTATGTAATGTCTCTGTATAAGGAGGAAATTCAATAACCTATGATGTCATCTGTATTGGGAGGAATCCATAACTCTAATAATGTCATCTGTATGGGAGGTAATTCCATAACTCTAATAATGTCATCTGTATTGGAGGGGTCCATAACTCTAATGATGTCATCTGTATAGGGAGGTAATTCCATAACTCTAATGATGTCATCTGTATAGGGGGTGTAATTCGATAACTCTAATAATTTCATCTTTAATGGATGTAGTTTCATAACTCTAATGATGTCATCTGTATAGGGAGGTAATTCCATAACTCTAATGATTGTCATCTGTATAGGGAGGTATTCCATAACTCTATGTGTCATCTGTTAGGGAGGGAATTCCCTAACTCTGATGTCATCTGTAAGGGAGGGATTCCATAACTCTAAATGATTGTTCATCTGTATAGGGAGGTAATTCCATAACTCTAATGATGTCATCTGTAATAGGGAGGTATTCCATAACCTATATGTCATCTGTATAGGGAGGTATTCTATAACTCTAATGAGTCATGCTGTATAGGGAGGTAATTCCATAACTCTTATGATGTCTCTGTATAGGGAGGTAATTCCATACTGAATGTATTCATCTTATAGAGATCTAATCAGATTCGTAGGGAGATTCCATAACTCTAATGATGTCATCGTATAGGGAGTAATTCCAACTCTAATGATGTCATCTGTATAGGAGGGAATTCTAGAACTCTAAGAATGTCATCGTATAGGGATGGTAATTCTATACTCTAATAATGTCATCTGTATAGGGAGGTAATTCCATAACTCTAATGATGTCCTCTGTATGGGAGGAATTCTATAACTCTTATGATGTCATCTGTATAGGGAGGGAATTCATAACTCTAATGATGTCTCTGTATAGGGAGGGAATTCCATAACTCAATGATGTCCATCTGTATAGGGAGGGATTCCATAACTCTAATATGTCATCTGATAGGGAGGGAATTCCTAACTCTAATATGTCATCTGTATAGGGAGGGATTCACATACTCTTGATGTCATCTGTATAGGGAGGTAATCCATAACTCTAATGATGTCATCTGTTCAGGAGGTAATTCCATAACTCTAATGATGTCAATCTTATAGGGAGGAATTCCTAACTCTAATGATCTCTTATAGGGAGGGAATTCTAAACTCTAATGATGTCTCTGTATAGGGAGGTAATTCTATAACTCTAATGATTGTCCTCTGTATAGGGGTAATTTCTATAACTCTAATGATGTCACTTATGAGGGATTCTATACTCTAATGATGTCATCTGTATAGGGAGGGAATTCCATAACTCTAATGATGTCATCTGTATAGGGAGGGAATTCCATAACTCTAATGATGTCATCTGTATAGGGAGGGAATTCCATAACTCTAATGATGTCATCTGTATAGGGAGGGAATGTCCATAACTCTAATGATGTCATCTGTATAGGGGTAATTCCATAACCTAATGATGTCATCTGTATAGGGAGGTATTCCATAACTCTATGAGGTCTCTGTATAGGGGTAATTCTATAACTCTAATGATGTCATCTGTATAGGGAGTGAATTCTATAACTCTAATGATGTCATCTGTATAGGTAGGTAATTCCATAACTCTAATGATGTCATCTGTATGGGAGGAATGCCATAACTCTAATGATGTCTCTGTATAGGGAGGGAAGTCCATACTCTAAGATGTCATCTGTATAGGGGAATTCCATACCTCTAATGATGTCATCGTATAGGGAGGGAATTCCAGAACTCTAATGATGTCATCTGTATAGGAGAGGGAATTAATATCACTCTAATGATGTCATCCTGTATAGGGAGTAATTCCATAACTCTAATGATGTCACTGTATAGGAGGTAATTCATAACTCTAATATTTCATCTGTATAGGGAGGGAATCCATAAACTCTAATGATGTCATCTGTAATAGGAGGGAATTCCCTAACTCTAATGATGTCATCTGTATAGGGAGGAATTCTATAACTCTAATATGTCATCTGTAATGGAGGGAATTCTATAACGCTAATGATGTCTCTGTATAGGGAGGTAATTCCATAACCTAATGATGTCATCTGTATAGGGAGGGAAATTCCATAATCTAATTGATGTTCATCTGTATAGGGAGGGAATTCCTAACTCTAATGATGTCATCTGTATGGGATGGAATTCCATAACTCTAATGATGTCCATCTGTATAGGGAGGTAATTCTATACTCTAATGATGTCATCTGTAATGAGGTAATTCTATAATACTCTAATGATGTCATCTGTATGGAGGTATACCTTTATTGTATCATGTCAATAGGGAGGATTCCTTACTCTAAAACTCTTTCCTCTAGTCAACGGGAAAGGTCTTTCTGTTATTTTTCTTTGAGAAACATTTCCCCTAGAGGTCGCTATCTGAGTTAAGATTATATACATAATAGGCATGTGTTACCTTCTATAAGTGCCTTTGTTAAGTCAGTCACTTTCTTTATTCAATTTTCTTTTAACACCTTAGTTTCCTTTTAACTTTTTGGAGGTTCGTTCCCCTGACATTTTTCGTGAACTACCATCCATAACTGTCAACTAAGACTTTGTATCATCCTTTGCTTTTGTGCTGTCTGTCTTTAATGAGGAAGGCAAAATGCACTGCTTTAAATGGCAAACTTTTGGTCTATAATATTTTGTTTTAACAATCTTCTCCTTTATTGTAGAAATAGTCATTAAATCTGTATGTATTTTAACTATTTTCTATTACCCTGGCTTCAAAACCATTCATGCATTTATTCATTCATTCATTCATTCACCTAATTTTCAATTTAATGTTGTACTCCTAGAATCTTGTCCAATCTTTGATCCCTGCATTGCTTTCTATCTAATACATTCATAGTATTGTCCTTTGTGTTTGAAATCCAATCTGAGGTCTCATTTCCTTTTATTTTCTGAATGAATAATGTTAAGGGAGATAAACTCTCTAGCCAACATTGTCCCAATAGACAAGCACATTCCCACAACATTAAACAAGCTGTGGCTCACCGCATCATTTGCTGTGGCTGCTGGGTTATTTATGAACTTAACCTGTGGGAACTAGTAGTCAGCTCCCATAATCCACCCTCCAGCCAAGTGTACACAGTGTACATATTAGATAAGTGCACAGTTGTAACTTATCCAATCTTTCTTTATATCCAAGCTCTCACAGTCCCCTTATTAATTTAGTTGCTTTTCTCTGAACCCTTTCCAGTTCCAAGATTCTAAAATATGTATTTCAACTGGTGAGCCACCACTGCATATGCAAAGAATACGGGTACATTTAGAAGCTTTACCTTTTCCTACAGTAGTAACAGAATAAAAAAAAAGTAAGCAAAATGATCTGACTATATTGTATTGTCCCAGGAAGGATGTATGCAATTTACGCTGGCTTGAAAAAAACTGCAGGGTAACAAGCAACTTTCAAAGTCTTATCAGTCCCTTAACATGCCTATCAGTGTGGATTCACCTATATAGAATATGTGTATTGGCACAGTGAATACTGGGGTCAGGAAGCATGACCAATAGGGGCACATGCTCACAAGGCTCTTTGATGACTACATGGGATGTGAGTTGTACTGGCAACAATATGGAAACCTTCTTAGTTACAGAATCTATTACCTGTACTAAATGTAACTTACTAGAGAGGAATATAACAGTGTATAAGTGTAATTCTCCTTTAACTGTTCATTGAACAAATGAATTTACCGTTATTTCCCATCGCTGGATATTTTTCTTGGTGCCCATGAAGAAACTGAGAACTGAGGCTGAATTTCCACAGATGAACTTTGTCAGTAAAAATTCCAATGTTACAATTTCCCGGCATTGTGCGAACCCACCAGCAGAATGAGACCCAGCGAAACAAACCACGCGTTTAGCGAGAAACACAACTCAATAGAGCCATTAAATAAAACTCATTATGACACGAAACAAAGTTATGTGTGCGTCTTTCTACAGTATGTGAGGAGGCGTGGCTAGGTGTGATTGATAGTTTAAAGTATTTAATATCTGGAGAAATCTCCAGGATAAACATTTGCACTGAGCCCAAAGCCCTTGATAAGCTGCATATACCCAGAGTAGATCCCCAACCCCAGCTGGATGCATGTTGTATGTTTAGAACGCCTGCTCCTCTAGCTGACTGCTACCTACTGACTGTATCTCGCTTGGCGGAGAACAGGTTTAGTTTAATTCATAAATATTGATTGGAAAGCTCTTACAACCTGTTTATCTCTATTTATGTTTACATGATGACCTCATTATAAATCACAGGTTTTACGCAGGGGTCCCGACCCTCTTATCGATTTATCTGGCAAACATCTGTTTACACTTAAAGGGCCATGAGGCACGTTACTTCGAAACCGTTTTTAGTGAAGTTTAATGTATTGATTTTTGCAGTCGTGTTGCCAACAGATGAGCCATAATTACCCCCCACCCCCCTTTTTCGTACCCTTTATTATAGTGGGGGCTGCTATGTAAAGTGATCAAAGCTATTTTGAAACTAAAGTGTGAAATAATAAGTTTCTTATAAAACAGCATGTACATATCTATATGGTTCGTATACACAATTTCATGGAATAATGTGGACCACAAGGGGTGTTTTTCATTATGTTAGGAGAGGGGGCAGATTGTTCTTTTGCACCCGACACTTCCTGCCGTTGGAATGTAGTCTACCAAGTGCAGGAAGTCAGCAGTGCAACAGTATATTGCTTCCCCCTCTTCTAAAAGCTACTGCTATTGTTATCAAGGCACGAATACTACTTTATTAATATTGCATTTCTATTCTGTGGCTTTTAAATATACGAGTCGCTCCAGTTGCATCATGGGACTTATTACAAGACTGGGGGAAAAGATACTATTTTGTTTGGAAAGAATCCGGATTATGTATCAGTCGCTTATTAAACATTGTGTTTGTTTTTAATGCGGTTTGTCTTTTCTCTTTATTTATTCAGTCTACATACCTGACAGGGAGAGAATGGTCTGTACCTGACATGAATTATACACTAAAGATTTATATATTCCAACTACTAGCCCAAATTACACAGGACTCTCAATATTGTTCATGTATTATAAGGGATAATGTATCCCCTACAGTAAATTATAAGGATATTAGAAGTCACAGAGGAGTTCTGTGTCTATATAAAGGTACAAGGACACAGACTGAGTTATACAGGGAACTCTGGGTACCGCTCATGTATTATAAGTGATAATGTATCCCTTACTGTATATTATAAGGATATTAGAAGTCACTGAGGAGTTCTGTGTCTATATAAAGGTGTTTTTTACAAGGACACAGACTGAGTTATACAGGGAACTCTGGGAATATTTGTGACGTTGACTTACATAAGTAAAAAAATATGAACTGATCAAGATGAGATGAATCTTTCTCATCAGAATAAAAGGAAACTGATCCTTATTATAAGATCCCCAATCAGTTAAACATGCACATAGTAGGATCTAGCATTTAATGGCTGATTAACGTTCACTAGAACCCTCAGTACACACAATCGGGTCCTGTACAAATCCCCTGTATAAAAGTCCCATTGAGTTTCTGTAACTTGTAAGACATTTGCAATTGAAATGGTTTAAGGCATCGCCCCGAATTCTATTCTACAGATTACCGACAAATCTCCACCTGAAATGCAAATGAAATCAAATCCTTTCTCCTTCTATGTTCACGGAATTAAAATGTTAGAAAGCACGGAAAAGGTTCCCAAGAAAACTGTCAACAAGGAGAATGAAAACTCACCTAATACAATATACAAGGACTGACCTTCCTGGGGGGACTGGACTGTATCCGTATCCAGGGTGGTAGGTGCTTTTTATATTGTAAAGGGTAATGTTTGCCCTTTCGTTCTTCTTCATGCCGTGATTTACTGTGTTGTGTGCTACATGTGTGATCCGTAGCGCCATTTTACTTTAATGTAAATCTCGGGAAGGGTGCGCTGCGTTGGGTTGGAATTTTCGAACGCACGCCACCACCATTTATTTCTGTCAAAATCAAACTTCAGTCTATGGAATCCCATGAAAAAACAGATACAAACCAATAGGCCGTGCGATTTATAAAGGAACACTTTTACCCACAATCCCCTGGGAAACGTACATAGAGGATGAGGTGGTTTGCGTTATGTTGTACCGCCTCGTTATAATTTCTTGCACACTAACACAGCACCAATTAATGGTTATCAGGCATTAAACCGATTCCCCCGTCACACACAGATACAGACATGTATCTATCATCTCTAGCAGAATTAACAAAATCATTATGACAAATAAAAACTGCTGACATACCCTCCCCCACCTGTCTAGATTGTAAGCTTTCAAGGCAAGGACCTCTGTGGTTTTTATTTTGTTTTCATGGGCATGTCCACCCTCAGAAAGAAAATGTATACACTGATTAAAGGGCATATTCACCTTTCACTGTGATTTCAGCTGTTACATTTATGACAGGAAACAGCAGAAACATCAGGTTAGTCTTACATCTCTGGGATTTCTAAAGCTTATTTCTCACAAAAGGGCAGGGTGCCATTCTGCAAACATTTTTCGATTGGTCCCCTGAAGTTCGCCACCTGAGAAACTTCTGGAACCACTCAGAAAAATCTTTGTGTAAAAGAATCATAACCATTGCCGTTTTGGGGTGATTTATTTATTTGAGGGGGAACTTGGCAATCTACACCGATCATGTACAAGCAGATCTACATCTTGTCTTTTGTTACCTACTAACATCCCAATGATCTCCCCTGACAGATATGACATTTCTACCATAGAATGTTACAAAGTTTTCCCTGGGATGTTTCCCGACACAAAAGGGGAACTTTAAAATGCAAAACACGAACAATGGTAAACTGAAAGGCTGCCATATTCATAGAAAGGATTTATAGGGCCATTGGCGATCTCTCTGAATGGACAGTGATTGCCGGAATTCCAACAGCATGAGAGCAATTTGAATAATAGAGGTAAGTGATGTGCACTTATTGCTCTTATGGAATCCTGCCAATCACTGGCCATTCAGGAAAATCAGCTAATTTGGTGCCTTAGTGGAATAGATTAGAAATCCAATATCATTATACATTTATATTCAATATATATATTACATAATATATTCAATATGAACAGTCTGTCCTGTTTAATACATTTATATTCAATATATATATCACATAATATATTCAATATGAACAGTCTGTCCTGTTTAATACATTTATATTCAATATATATATCACATAATATATTCAATATGAACAGTCTGGCCTGTTTAATACATTTATATTCAATATATATATTACATAATATATTCAATATGAACAGTCTGGCTGTTTAATACATTGTATATTCATATATATTACATAATATATTCAATATGAACGTCTGGCCTGTTTAAAACATTTATATTCAATAATATATTACGATAATATATTCAATATGAACAGTCTGGCCTGTTAATACTTTATATTCAATTATATATACATCTTACATAATATATTCAATATGAACAGTCTGGCCTGTTTAATACATTTATATTCAATATATATATATTACATAATATATTCAATATACAGGTGAGCGGGCGGGGCTTGGGCCGTAAGACACCAGATGGAAGGCTATGAGAGTGGTACATATGGACAGAAGAGAGACAAGAGGTCACCGGGGGGGGGGGCCGGGGGGAATACAGGGAGAGGCCGAGAGAGAGATGACAGAAGAGTCAAGGGGACGGGGGAGTCCGGGGGAAGACAGGGAGATGCAAGAGCAGGATGGACAGAAGATAAGGTCCCGAGAAATAACAGGCTAGCCTGGGAAGCAGGGAGAGGCAAGAGAGATGAGGACAGAAGAGACATATACAGAGAGGAATCGGCGGGCCGGGGGTAAGACAGGGAGATTGCAAGAGGGAAGACGTGACAAGAAGAGAGCAAGAGGGCACAGTCTGGCCTGTTTAATACATTTATATCAATTATATATATTACATAATATTCAATATGAATCAACGTCTGGCCTGTTTAATACATTTTATATTCAATATAGCATATTACATAATATATACAATATGAACACGTCTGGCCTGTGTAATACATTTATATCAATATAATATATTACATAATATATTCATATGAACAGTCTGGCTGTTTATACATTTATAGTTCATATATATATTACATAATAATATCAATATGAACCGTCTGGCCTGTTTAATAACATTATATTCATATATATTACATAATATATTCAATATGAACCGTCTGGCCTGTTTTAAAACATTTATATTCAATAATATATTACATAATATATTCAATATAAACAGTTACCTGTTAATACATTTATATTCAATTAATATATTTACATAATATATTCAATATGAACAGTCTGGCCTGTTTATACATTTATTCAATATAATATACATAATATATTCAATATGAACAGTCTGGCCTGTTTATAATACTTTTATATTCATATATATATTACATATATATTCAATATGAACATTCTGGCCTGTTTAAATTACTTAATTCAATATATATTTTCATAATATATTCAATATGAAACATCTGCCTGTTTAATACAGTTTATTTCAATGATATATATTCCAATAATATATTCAATATGAACCATCTGGCCTGTTTAATACATTTTATATTCAATATATATAAATTACATAATAGAATAGAATACCGTATATACTCGAGTAGAAGTCGATCCGAGTATAAGTCGAGGTACCTATTTTTACCTGAAAAAGTTGTAAAAACTGATTGACTCGAGTATAAGTCGAGGGTAGAAATTATCACCACTACTGCCTTCTGATTCTGTGTTGTTTTTAGGCTTTAGTTGCCCTTTAAATGGACAGCAGAATTCCCATACATGAATCCCATACAGTAATAGCCAAATCCAGTACCAGTAACCTTCTTTGGCACTCCAGATGTTTGGAAACTACAACTCCCAGCTTGCTTTGTTGCACATGTGGAGTGGCAAGGTTCAGTAAACTTTTAATTAAGTTTACCATCATTTACAATTCTCCTGAACCCCATATAGTAAAGGGAACTCTGACCCCAATAGTTAAAAATGTCACCTGAGAGTTGTAGTTTCAAGCTGTCATTTGCACTGAACTAGCAGCTGTTTTTTGCCCCAAACTGAGGAGACCCATCAGATTTACAGCATCCAGTGACAGTGCTGAGTGAGTCCAGCAGGCAGAATACAGGAAGCAGGAAGTGTAAAGGCAGATCAGCTCCTGTAACTTTCTATACAGGTTAACACAGCGCCACCTACTGGTTATGATCTGTAATTGCAGAATTTGGATCTAAATTAGGACTTGACTCGAGTATTAGTTGAGGTTAGGTTTTCAGGCTAATTTTAAAGCCTGAAAAATTCGACTTATACTCAAGTATATACGGTAAAAAGAAAACAGTTAAGGAATTAAAATGTTCAATCAGAAAAGAAATTAGAAGGTTTAGTGGTGACAATTCACAAAGGTAAAGCACCACTCTAGACAGGGGCATTTCTAGACACTTTGCCCCCTGAAACAAATATTTAAAGCCGATTTAAAACTGGCGGCTAAACTGGGGGCTGACATTACACTGACTTAAAACTGGAGGGTAAACTGGAAGACTGACTTAACACTGGCTGCTGAAGTGAATGCCCACGCAGACTGGTAAATATAAGATGGCTACTCAGACATTTAAATATAAAATGCCCACATAGACAGATAAAAACAAGGTACCCACACAGACATGGAAATATTAAATCCATACAGACAGGTCAAAATAAAATACCCACACAGAGTTGTAAATATAAGATGCCCACACAGGCCAGGCTTTCTGTAAAAAAAATATTTTATTGATTGCAAACTGGTATATCATTAGAGAAAGAAATGTTTTAATCACAAATATTTTTTAAAAAAATATCTTTTGCAGAAACTATTTATGAGCCATTGATGCAATACGGTACCTACCAGGTATTGATAGAGTTGATGAAAGCTGTGATGGATGCACATATCTTGCCATACAACAGGCCTGTGTCATTAGAGGATCATTGGACAGCCAGAGAGTGTAATACTCCTGCACGCATTCGAGTGCAGAGGGGGAACAGACGTTTTAAACTAAAGTGGAGTTCTAAACCCCTTCAACTGGGAAAAGGCCATTCCAAGCCCCTTTATCGAGTAAAAAGGGACACGCTAAACCCCTTTAACAGAGAAAGTGACGTTCTAAACCCCTTTAAGAAGTGAAAGTCACTGCAAAATACAGATAAAGGAACACCGGCAGTTCCACACAGACAATGAGACTGTTCAATAAGTCTTTTAGGTACAGAGAGGGTTCAGTAAACCCAAAAATATTAATACTAATGTTTGATTTTTTTCCCCTTTGCCAATGCCCAGGGAAATGTACCTTTTGCCCTGACCTCCAGTAGGTTCTACATTTGTACTTTATATAGATGTTGGTGGGGAAGATATAGCTATTGATTTTAGTGTTATTGGTTTGGGGATTACAGAGAATTTTTGCTTATAATAAATCTGAGTTCTGATTGGCCATTCCTCCTCAATTCTTTCACACCCTGAATCAAGTGTAGGAGATTTTGCTAAATTTTTTGTACATTCAGGGTAATTGGATGTGGCTAAAACCCCAAGAGAATCAACGTCCAGAAAGAATTCCTTGTACGGGAACCTGTGTCGGTTAAAGTGGCGGCGCTACTTGTAAGTTGTGATTGTAAATACCTGATTCACCAAATCATTGTAAAATCTCCCTGACAAGGCAGATCTATGACCACACAACAGACATCCAGATTCTACAACCACAAACCAGACATTTCCCACATTGGCCTCTTCTCCAGTTATTATTATTATTCTAACGATGATCATTATTGCAGAAAATTGCATCTTAAAAGTTATTTTATGACAATCAGATTGAATTGGAGAACAATTAAAGGGACACTGACATAAAAGACTTTCTTTGTTGCCATTAAACTGACCAAACTGTAATAATCTCTATTGCAAACAATGATCAGGATGAAACATGTCGCCGGTAAAACTGTCTCCTCCAGATGTTACAATCAAATTGATGTAGTGTGTAGCCAACATTACTACGACCAATATCTGCCCTGAATAGTGTTTATTACTGTGACTGCACACCCACCTGCTATTATTGTGTTATAAAGTACAACCTAATTGGGTTTATAGTGTCACAAGGACACAAAAAAAAATGGATTTTATAGTTAAAATGAATTCTCACATTGTAAATTCAGTGGTTGGTAAACAGAGCCCTCTACAGGAGGATGTAGGTAATGACGGGCGTTTACCAAGAGCTTTATTTACAGAGTGATTGACGATCACGGTATTTATGGTTGGGAAGTACAATTACCGGCAGTTTACCAAGACTATAATGTTGGTAGATAAACCTTCAGAGCGAGGGCTCCATATTGTGACTAGCACGAAATGAGGGTGTTCAAGGAGAGAATTATAAAGATTTTAGCAGAGATGGAGACAAACACCGAGCGTATTCATCTTTAAATAAATTAACCCAATAACATATAGAGAGCCATGGAACAGGGCAGGGCTCAGCCCACATTCAATATGGAGGGAGGCACCCAGCCCACATTCATTATGGAGGTAGGGAGCCCAGCCCACATTCAATATGGAGAGACCCAGTCCACATTCAATATGGAGGGAGACACCCAGCCCACATTCAATATGGAGGTAGGGAGCCCAGCCCACATTCAATATGGAGGGAAGCACCCAGCCCACATTCAATATGGAGGGACCCAGTCCACATTCAATATGGAGGTAGGGAGCCCAGCCCACATTCAATATGGAGGGACCCAGTCCACATTCAATATGGAGGTAGGGAGCCCAGCCCACATTCAATATGGAGGGAGCACCAGCCCACTTCAATATGGAGGAGGAGACCAGCCCACATTCAATATGGAGGGACCCAGTCCCACATTCAATATGGAGTAGGGAGCCCAGCCACAGTCAATATGCAGGAGGAACCCCAGCCCACATTCAATATGGAGGTAGGGAGCCCAGCCCACATTCAATATGGAGGTAGGGAGCCCAGCCCACATTCAATATGAAGGGAGGCACCCAGCCCACATTCAATATGGAGGTAGGGATCCCAGCCCACATTCAATATGAAGGGAGGCACCCAGCCCACATTCAGTATGGAGGTAGGGAGCCCAGCCCACATTCAATATGGAGGGTCCTGTGCGAAGAAGGTTCCGGGCTATAGACCGGACAGGGGCCTGTACTGTAACTCCCTCTCAAACTGCTCGGCCCGTCAGCGTCCCCTGAAGAGCCTCGCACCCTGGGTTGAACACAGAATATGCACTTTTCTCTCCTTTCCTCCTGGCCCCTGGTCCCCGTGTTCCTTCGTATAACCAGTAAAACAGGGACAGTACGAATACGCAAGGCCAAACTCAGTTCAATGAAAAGGCCAAGTAAAACCAACCACAAGGAACTTCAACAGAAGGGTGACCGTCCAAGAGATTCTGGAGGGTTGAGTAATGTCCTGAGTGTCAGCAAGGACCGTCTGGTCCGGGGCCTGGAAATAACAAATATCACTGAGAGGGAAATTGGTTTAATGCTCAAAAAAACAACAGAAAATCACAATGTTTAGAACAGAAAGGATTTAAAGGGCAAGTCCACCCTTAAAACAAAAATCTGGTCCTATGTCCGTCACCTTCCCCCAACCCCAACGGATACACTCAGCGCTTTATTACCTGAATTACTAACCAGACATTTAATGATAAATATTGTTGACAGGTAAGCTGGTCCCTTCTCCATGCTTCAATCAAGGTTAAGACTGCTGACGTCACAGCCAATGGTTGACAGTTCCCCTGCTGCCTGCTCTGCACATCTCAAGCTTATAAAAGGTCAAAACCTCAGTAAGCCAAGGGTGAAGGCAGATCCTTTCCCATAACTAAAAAAACTTATCTACAATATCTGGTTACAAATACATGTAATAAACTGGCAAAAATAGCAGTTGGGGTTGCGTGCAGACAACATGCACCACGCGTGTAAAGGAGACACGCACCACGCGTGTAAAGGAGACACGCACCACGCGTGTAAAGGAGACACGCACCACGCGTGTAAAGGAGACACGCACCACGCGTGTAAAGCAAGCTGTAACACGCACCACGTGTAAAGGAGACACGCCCCACCACTGCTGTAAGGAACCGACCACGTGTAAAGGAGACACGCACCACTGCTGTAAAGGAGACAACGCAACCATGCGTGTAAGAGACACCACCATGCGTGTAAAGGAGACACCACCATGCGTGTAAGCACGAGCGTAAAGAGACACGCACCATGCGTGTAAAGGAGACACGCACCATGCGTGTAAAGGAGACACGCACCATGCGTGTAAAGGAGACACGCACCATGCGTGTAAAGGAGACACGCACCATGCGTGTAAAGGAGACACGCACCATGCGTGTAAGGAGACACCACCTTGTGTAAAGGAGATACGCACCATGTGAGTTTATCAAGGAGACAACGTGTTCCATGTGTGTAAGGAAAACAACAAGTAGAAAGTTCCAGCAAACAGGACAATGAACCGGACTCCACGTCTCCAAATGTGCTCCTATCCTCAGCACTAGAATAATCAAAGCGAAGAGCAGGGAGCCATCAAATTGAATGCAGGTGAGTGGTTTATTGGAGTCTCCACAACATGTTTCGGGTAAAATTACATGTGTGTAAAGGGTTATTTTACCCTTTGTGTGTAAAGCAGACAACCTGTTCCATGCATGCGTAAAGCAGACATGTTCTATGTTTGGTGTGTGTTTGTAAAGGAGACAACCTGTTCCGTGTGTGTGTTTGTAAAGGAGACAACCTGTTCCGTGTGTGTGTTTGTAAAGGAGACACCTTTCGTGTGTGTGTTTGTAAAGGAGACAACCTGTTCCATGTGTGTGTAAAGGAGACAACCTGTTCCATGTGTGGTGTGTGTTTGTAAAGGAGACAACCTGTTCCGTGTGTGTGTTTGTAAAGGAGACAACCTGTTCCGTGTGTGTTTTGTAAAGGAGACAACCTGTTCCGTGTGTGTGTTTGTAAAGGAGACAACCTGTTCCGTGTGTGTGTGGAAGAAACAACCTGTTCCGTGTGTGTGTAAAGGACAACCTGTTCCGTGTGTGTGTAAGAGACAACCTGTTCCGTGGTGTGTGTAAAGGAGACAACCTGTTCCGTGTGTGTGTAAAGGAGACACCGTTTCCGTGTGTGTGTAAAGGAGACAACCTGTTCCGTGTGTGTGTAAGGATACACTGTTCCGTGTGTGGTAAAGGAGACAACACTGTTCCGTGTGTGTGTAAGGAGACAACCTGTTCCGTGTGTGTGTAAAGGAGACACCTGTTCCGTGTGTGTGTAAAGGAGACAACCTGTCCGTGTGGGTGTAAGGAGACAACCTGTTCCGTGTGTGTGTAAAGGAACAACCTGTTCCTGTGGTGTAAAGAACTGTCCTGTGTGTGTAAAGGAGACAACCTGTTCCGTGTGTGGGTAGGAGACACCGTCGTGTGTTGTAAAGAGACAACCTGTTCCGTGTGTTTTTGTAAAGGAGACAACCTGTTCCGTGTGTGTGAAAGGGACAACCTGTTCCGTGTGTGTGAAAGGAGACAACACTGTTCCGTTGGTGGTGGGGGGTTGTAAAGGAGACAACCTGTTCCTGTGTGTGTGTAAGGAGACAACCTGTTCCTGTGTGTGTAAAGGAGACACCTGTTCCATGGTGTGGTGTAAAGGAGACAACTCTGTTCCTGTGTTGTAAGGAACAACCTGTTCCGTGTGTGTGTAAAGGAGACAACATGTTCCTGTGTGTGTAAAGGAGACAACCTGTTCCGTTTGTGTTAAAGGAGACAACCTTTGTTCCGTGTGTGTGTTAAAGAGACAACCTGTTCCGTGTGTTTGTAAAGGAGACAACCTGTTCCGTGTGTGGTGTAAGGAGAAAAACCGTTTCCGTGTGTGTGGTAAGAGACAACCTGTTCCGTGTGTGTGTAAAGGAGACAACCTGTTCCGTGTGTGTGTAAAGGAGACAACCTGTTCCGTGTGTGTGTAAAGGAGACACCTGTTCCGTGTGTGTGTAAAGGAGACAACCTGTTCCGTGTGTTTGTAAGAAACAACTTTTCCGTGTGTAAGGACACTGTCGTGGTGTAAAGAGACAACCTGTTCCGTGTGTGTGAAAGGAGACAACCTGTTCCGTGTGTTTGTAAAGGAGACAACCTGTTCCGTGTGTGTGTAAAGGAGACAACCTGTTCCGTGTTTGTAAGGAGACACCTGTTCCGTGTGTGTGTTAAAGGAGACAACCTGTCCCGTGTGTGTGACAGGAGACACCTGTTCCGTGTGTGTTTGGTAAGAGACAACCTGTTTCCGTTGTGTGTAAAGGAGACAACCTGTTCCTGTGTGTGTGTAAAGGAGACAACTGGTTCCGTGTGTTGTGTAAAGGAGACAACCTGTTTCCGTGTGTGTGTAAAGGAGCAACCTGTTCCGTGTGTGTTAAAGGAGACAACCTGTTCGTGTGTTGTGTAAAGGAGACAACCTGTTCCTGTGTGTGTAAGAGAGACAACCTGTTCCGTGTGTGTTAGGAGACAACCTGTTCCTTGTGTTGTAAAGGAGACAACCTGTTCCGTGTGTGTTTGTAAAGGAGACAACCTTTCCGTTGTGTTTGTAAAGGAGACACCTGTTCCGTGTGTGTGTAAAGGAGACAACTGTTCCGTGTGTGTGTAAAGGAGACAACCTGTTCCGTGTGTGTGTAAAGGAGACAACCTGTTCCGTGTGTGTGTAAAGGAGACAACCTGTTCCGTGTGTGTGTAAAGGAGACAACCTGTTCCGTGTTGGTGTAAAGGAGACAACTGTTCCGTGTGTGTGTAAAGGAGACAACTGTTCCGTGTGTGTGTAAAGGAGACAACCTGTTCCGTGTGTGTGTAAAGGAGACAACCGTTCCTGTGTTTGTAAAGGAGACAACCTGTTCCGTGTGTGTGTAAGGAGACAACTGTTCCGTGTGTTGTAAAGAGACAACTGTTCCGTGTGTGTGTAAAGGAGACAACCTGTTCCGTGTGTTGTAAAGGAGACAACCTGTTCCGTGTGTTTGTAAGAGACAACCTGTTTCCGTGTTGTGTGTAAGGAGACAACCGTGTTCCGTGTGTGTGGTAAAGGAGACAACCTGTTCCGTGTGTGTGTAAAGGAGACACCTTTTCCGTGTGTTTGTAAGGAGACAACTTTTCCGTGTGTGTGTAAAGGAGACAACTGTTCCGTGTGTGTGTAAAGGAGACACCTGTTCCGTGTGTGTGTAAAGGAGACACCTGTTCCTGTGTTTTGTAAAGGAGACAACCTGTTCCGTGTGTTTGTAAAGGAACAACTGTTTCCGTGTGTGTTGTAAAGGAGACAACCTTTTTCCGTGGTGTGCAAGAACAACTGTTCCGTGTGTGTGAAAGGAGACACCTTTCCTGTGTGTGTAAAGGAGACAACCTGTTCGTGGTGTGTGTAAAGGAGACAACCTGTTCCGTGTGTGTTTAAGGAGACACCTGTTCCTGTGTGTGTAAGGAGAAAACCTGTTCCATGTGTGTGTAAAGGAGACACCTGTTCCGTGTGTGTAAGGAGACAACCTTTCCATGTGTGTGTAAGGAGACAACCTGTTCCATGTGTGTGTAAAGGAGACAACCTGTTCCATGTGTGTGTAAAGGAGACAACCTGTTCCATGTGTGTGTAAAGGAGACAACCTGTTCCATGTGTGTGTAAAGGAGACAACCTGTTCCATGTGTGTGTAAAGGAGACAACTGTTCCTGTGTGTGTAAGGGGACAACTGTTCCGTGTGTGTAAAGGAGACAACTGTTCCGTGTGTGTGTAAAGAGACAACCTGTTCCTGTGTGTGTAAAGGAGACAACCTGTTCCTGGTTGTGTAAGGAGACAACCTGTTCCATGTGTGTGTAAGGAGACAACCTGTTCCATGTTGTGTGTAAAGGAGACACCTGTTCCATGTGGTGTAAGGAGAGAACAAATGTTCATATTGTGTAAAGGAGACAACATGTCCATGTGTGTAAAGGAGACAACATGTTCATGCATGTGTAAAGGACACATGTTCCATGCATGTGTAAAGGAACAACATGTTCCATGTTGTGTAAAGGAGACAACATGTTCCTGCATTTAAGAGACAATTCCATGTGTGTAAAGGACATTTGCTTGCGCAACAACCAGTCTGCTCCCTAGTGTCTGTCTCCGTAGTGTCTACGTGTCTCATCCCTAGGGTCTACGTGTCTCATCCCTAGGGTCTACGTTTCTCATCCCTAGGGTCTACGTGTCTCATCCCTAGGGTCTACGTGTCTCATCCCTAGTGTCTACGTGTCTCATCCCTAGTGTCTACGTGTCTCATCCCTAGTGTCTACGTTGTCTCATCCTAGTGTCCTACGTGTCTCATCCCTAGTCTCGTCTCATCTAGGGTCTCATCCTAGTAGTGTCTCAGTCAGTGTCTCATCCTAGGTCTACGTGTCTCATCCAGTCTGTTCTCATCCCTGTCTACTGCATCAGTCGTCCATCTGTTGTTCTCCAGTGTCTACGTTTATCCCTAGTGTCTAGTTCTGTCCTAGGTCTAGTTTGATGGTCGTCATTTCTATTCCCGATTACTGATTAGTGTAGTTTGGTTGAGGTCGTATCCTGATCCCATGTAGGTTTCCATCTCTCGTACACCAGGAGTCTCTTTAACATGATGCGTTTCCGTTTGTCTCTTACAGAGATTACTTGGATTTGTCTCCATCTCTTCTTCCTTTTCCTGAATTCCGCTAATTTCTGTTCCATCTATTGATATATAAAGAGCAATATGCCTTTAACATGAACGCCAACATTGAAACACATTGGGGTCCTGCTAAATTCCTGCTCTTTCCCATAATCCTCTATGCTTAGTGACATCATCACCCTGGAAAACTACTGGGAACACAGATTTATAATGTGGAGGAGCTGTGTCCAAGACGTCATCCCATCTAGGAGCCCCAAAAATCCATATTTATCGTTAAAAATGGTGCTTTTTTGCCCACCAATCAGATAAATTTAACATTTGAAAGCTAACTCTGATTGGTTGGGGTCAAATTAGCACCATTTTAACGATAAGAACGTTTATTGAATAACCTGTTAATTCTGTATTATTATATACATATAAAATTATTCTTATCGTTCAGTGATGGTTTTTTATTTTGAAGTCTGAGGATTTGAGCTAAAAAACACAACAAAACTTTCTAAAATCCCCTTGGCCAGTGCCCTGCAGTGTAAAGTGTTTGCGTCGTACGGCAAAGACGAGGGCTCTGCGGGTCGCTACCATGTGATTAATTATAACGCCACCCCGATAACTATCTCCCTATAAGCGATATCCTACCGTACCGTACACTGACACCATCATTTAGAGCTGAATCTATAAAAAGGCACGGTTCCTCGTAGCCCATGGGTTTAACCACAGTTACTGATCATCGTTACTATTATTTTATATGAGAAGGAATTAAAAAAACCTCCAGGCTATAACCTGACAAGTCCAGTGTGCAATAAACTGATGGCAATGCGTTAACCTGTAATTTCAATGTTCAACCTTCTTCAACAAAGGTTGAACCCCATAAAAAATCCATATATAAAAGTTACGGTTAGTGACAGAGACGCAGTATCGAAATAAACATGCGTAAACATTTCACACACATTATACACACATACATTATACATATATTGTACATTATACACACATTGTACTTATACACACATATACACACTTGTACATTATACACACATACATTATACACACATACATTGTACATTATACACACATACATTATATACACATTATACACACATGACAATCACATGTATCACACTCACAGTAACACTGCTTCCTGATGTCTCTGTCTCTCTCTGTCTCTGTGTCTGTCCCGCCCCATTCACCTGCAGCCAATCAACAATTATCCCTCCCCCCAACAGCTATTCTTCGTCCCAGACCCGCCCCGTACCCCCTCCCCCGTTCCCTGTCAGCCAATCAGTGTGTCACACACACACACCTACCACAGTGCACACACACACACACAGGACTCATCACGCTCAGTTCTCTTCTGATGGGCAAACTGCGGCTCTCCAGATATATGAAAACTACAACTCCCAGCATTCCTATAATTCCCTCTGTAGTTGAGGAATGCTGGGAGTTGTAGTTTTCAAACATCTGGACACTGGTGAGACTTCAAAGTGCCTCAGAATCTTGGTAGTGGAAATATTTTCACCAGTATAACTCACACCTCACACTTTTGTTTTCATTTATCGGTGACTGCGATCACACATGTTCCCGAGGCGATGGTGAAACTTTGAAGATGGCGATGTCATATCCCAGCTGAGATTTGAGTTTGTAAACATCCGACGGCCAGTGTCCAACATCACTGCAATAAGGTGCGGACCTTCTCCGTCCCCCAATTGGATGTGATGTGACTGTGGACCCAGTCACATCAAAAAGCACAGGAATATTATTATTATCATTATTATATTCTTATTATTCTTATTATTCTTCTTTTATTATTATTATTATTATTATCATTATCATTATATATTATTATTATATTATTATTATTATTATATTTATTATTATCATTATTTTATTATTATTAGTATTTATTTCATTATTATTATTATACATTATTATTAATTATAAATCATTATTATTCTTATCTTATTATTATAGTATCATTATTATTAGTTTTTTATTCTATTATTCTCTTCTTCTTATTATATTATATCATTATTATCATTATTATTCATATTATTATTATTATTCTTATTAGTATCATTATTATGGATTATTATTATTATTATCATTATTCTTATTATTATTATTATCATTATCCATGTATATTAGTTATCATTATTATCTATTCTTTATTATTATTATCATTATTATTATTATTATCATTATATCATATATATTATTATTATATATCATTATTATCATTATTTTCATTCTCTTCTTCTTATTATTATTATTATTATCACTATTAATTATTATTATCATTGTATATATTATTCATTATTATTATCATTATTATTCTATATTATTATCATTTTTTTTTTATTATATTATATTCTTATTATCATTATTATTATATTATGTATATTATATATAATTATATATTATTATTATTATTATTTTATTATCTTTTATTATCATTGTATATTAATATTATTATATTATCATTTAATTTGGCTTGAAAAGCCAATTACTGTTCTTTTCTATTTTCTTCTTCTTTTTCTTCTTTCTTTTTCTTCTTCGTTTTTATTCTTCCGTCTTTTTGGACGGCGTATCTCCCTCCCACAGTTTTTTTTGAGCTAGAGACATGATTAACGGTTGGGGTTCACAACCAACTGTATACTGACATAATCCACCTAATGCACATGCACTTTGTTCAAGACAATCTCCTCTATATTGTTATCAGCTGCGTGTATGGATCCGTGATTTTCCTACATTGATACATTGAAGGATTACACACCAAAGTACTATCTGGCATAGTACAGGCCTATTTGTGTGCGAGAACACAAACACACACCCAATTTATTAATTACAATAGACACACTTACCCACGTTTCCCATGATATTCTGATAGCCCCCCGGTCCAGTGGGGGAATGATGGGAGGTAATCCCCCCCCCTGATCTTATCCCATATTAGGACCACCGTGGTTCTTGACGCACTTGATCGTCCATTCAGACTAACGGTTCGGTCGCGGGCGATAACCCTCTCCCAAGTGATTCTTACAGCACGGATTTGTGCTGCAGTTCCCTACCTGGCCTGTGAGCACCCCCACAAAGAACAAGAGTGTCAGTGTCCTTAAGGCCAGGCAGTTATGGCTTTTCAAAGGGGCAATTTCAGAGCTTTACAAAACCCTGAAGGGTCCCCCAGTTTCTCCCCACACAAACACACCAACTGCTCAACCATGAGGGCCGGCCCTCTAGGGCAGTGGGGAATACAGGGTAAGGAGAAAGCCCCTTGCCTAGGTCCATTTTGGAAAACCACCGGATTGTGCTGAGGAATGGTATGCCCAAACCCCTACCCATCCCCAGGGAAAAAGGAATTATCACCACTTAGTCCAGCTCCCATAGCTGGTGTTTTGTGCTGGTGGTGCAGAGGGAGATGTCCTCGTGGTTATGTTTATAATGGAACGTTAGGGGGCCCAAAATCTGACTTGTGCCTCGGGCCCCATTTGGTCTTATCCAGCTCTGCTGTGAGTGATAAAGATGGTGATCTGCACTGCCTAAGGTAAATTACGGGCAAGGCCACACTGCACACAAACCAATCGACACACTAATGGAACGCGAGTACGATCCGCTGTGACTGCGCGTGAGATTTCTTCTTTTGAGATACGAAACTGCATGCGCGAACGCAAAAAAAAAAAAAACCGTGATAGACGTGGCTTATCCCTTACCTTGTCTTCCTGATCCCTTGTGTGGGGCTTGTCTACGGACAGTGTGTATCCAGTCTATGCCAGTCCTATGCCAGTCAGTGTTTATGTGTGGTCAAGCGCATTTTCTTTCATCCAACATTTTGCTATAGGGCCCATTGACTTTTAGCTACAACAAACCCCTGACAGACCTCTGATTTGGGGAATGTTCCAGATACACGTTCGGCCACCCCCAAATTGTCTGGAAGAGAAGAATCTGGTTCCGCTAACCCACTACCCTAATATAACACTGGGGACTGTTCCAGGGTGGATGGCATTTTTATATGTCCTTTGAAAACTAATACCAATAGTAAACCCCTTCATGTCCCAGTCATCTACACACTGCCCTGACAGTGGATATATTGTTCTTCATACTATCTGGGGTGCAACCTGCTTTATTTACAGCGATTCACAGGTGGTGACATTGTAATGGACACTTCTCTAACCAACTGGGGGGAAGGGCGGGTGTTGTGTTTTCCGTGATGCACTGATTGGATATAGCACCCCAGGTACAACACAACCGACTGATCTACTTATACCATTACTGTGTCAAGCCATACTTAAAGGGTAACTAAAGTAAAAAAAAAACTATTTGGATTTATTTCTCAATAAAAAATTGTTTTATATGGTTGTAAACACAAAAAAGACATAACCCCCTCACATAGCACCAGTCACACACCAGCAATCTATTAATCCAATTACGTGTCAGCATACATACTTAACGGGCTAACTCAAAGTAAAAATTTTTTTTGACCATCATCAAAAAAGTTTGTTGTTTTGTAACCCCAACCACATGGCCCACAGGTACACACACCTACTGACCTACCCACTCCATTACTGTGGCAGAGCATACTTACAAGGGTAACTAAGTAAAAAAACATTTTGACCAATCATCAAAAACGTTGTGTTTTTTTTTTAACCCAACGTAGGTGGTGGCACAGGTACACAACAGGGCCCTACTGACTACCCCCTCCATACTGTGGCAACGGGGCCATACCTTAAAGGGTAATAAAGTCAAAAATTTGACCAATCTCAAAAAAGGTTGTTTTTTAACCCCTAACCTGACACTAGGTACATACACCTACTGATCTAACTTATCCATACGTGGCAGACATACTTAAAGGTACTAAGTAAAAAAAAATACATTTTGATCAAAAAATCATTCATTGAATGCCACTAATTTTGCCCTAACCCATTCAGAGTTAGCTTTCTGATTGGATTGGATCAAAATTAGCACCACTTTGGGCTTGGTAGCAACACAACAGCGTCACTACAAACTCATCATTCCCAGTTTGAGTTTTAGATCTGCCAGCAACACACATTCCTTCCAAATGCGCACTTCAAGGCACAAATCAAAGTTTTATACTTAAACTTTCCCTTTCTAGTTAATATATTATTATTAATTGGCTTGAAAAAAGCAAATTCCGGTTCTCCATCTTCCTTTCTCTTCCGTTGTATATTCTCCTCCCGCTTTTTTGGACGGTTATTGTCCCCAACAGTTTTGAGATAGAGCATGAAATTCGGTACAGACGTGCGGGCATATAGGAAGTGTGCATCTCTAGTGGACCGAACGTAACGCGTTACGACACTTTCCAAATTTTCCTGACTATATGGTAACAATCTCAAGTGGGATATTCAGAAAGTTATTTGTTTTTCGGTCATAAAACAAGTATGGGTGAATACACAAGCCATTACCCCCCCCAGATCCCAGGTACCACACCTACTGATCTACTTCCATTTACCATGGGGAACCTATTATAAGGGTGGAACTAAAGCCTAAAAAAAAAAAACAATTTAGATTTATCCTCAATAAGATAGTTTATGGTTGTAAAAACCATCAAACGACACATCCCCTCACCAGACCCAGGTACTTACACACCTAACTGGGCTACTTATCATTCTGTGGCAGCCATACTTAAAGGTTACTAAGTAAAAAAAATAGATTTTTCCTTCCATAAAATATATAGATGTTTATGGTTTGTAAAAACACAAAAGACAGTACCACTCTCAACCAGACCCAGTATACCACACACTAACTGATCTATTATCCAATTACTGTGGCAGCCATCTTAAAGGGTAAACTAAGTCAAACAATTTATTTTGATCAATAACAAAAAGTTTTTTTTTTAACCCACGTGGCACCGTTACATACAGACCTACTACCTAACCTTCCATTTACTGTTGCAGCCATACCTAAAGGGACTAAATCAAAAAAACTAATTTAGATTTACCTCAATAAAAGATACGTTTTATGGTTGTATTAACACCACAAAAAGACATCCCCCTCCACAGACCCAGTACACACAACACCTACTGATCTTTCTATCCATTAACGATGGCAGCCTACTGAAAGGGTAACTAACGTCACAACAAGATAATTTTGTTCAATATCAAAAAGTTTGTTTTTTTAATCCCTACGTTGCCACAGGACATACACTTGACTACCTTCCAGTAATTACTGTTGCAGCAAAGACAAGTTGGGAATTTGTGATGTCGGAAGAAGCCTGGAGAACGGAGTGTGGCGAAAGGTTTTCAATAGTTGGGCTAGCAGCAGCACAACCAGACGAATGCTGCCTCGATGCGTGGAGGGGACGGAATAGCAAGTTCAGCACCCAGGTCAGTCTCCTCAAGCATCAGGAAAGTAAGGACAAGTGTTATGGTGCTGTTCAACAATGCCAATATGTCAGATGTACTTTATTGACCCTATACCCATAGCCAGCTATGGCACAACACCCCCAAGCCCCTAAGATCTGCTGCCACTATGCAAATACTGATACCGTATAGCCCAAATATGCAATATACTGCCATGCTATACCCCATACTTATCCTATAGCATAGCAGCCTCCGAACCTAGCCACCCCCATATGCCCCAAGACCTATATGCCATCCCAAACTATGCCCTCGAATTACCGAGCCCTATAGCCCACACTATATGCCCAATACCTTATACTTTGCCATAGCCCAAACTATATGCCCATACCTTATTACCCCCGTATAGCCCAATCTAATAAGCCCCCCCAAGACCTTATACTGCCATGACCACATATAATGCCCAACTACTTATACCCCGTATCGCCCACACTACTCTGCCCCAATTACCCTACATACCCCCATAGCCCACCCTTATGCCCCAATACCCTTTAACCCCGTGATAGGCCCCACCTATATGCCCACATAACCCCCATAGCCCACACTATATACCCCAATTCTGCAATTGCGAGATTGCATACCAGTAGGTGGCGCTGTGTTACCTGCTAGAAGTTACAGGAGCTGATCTGCTTTACACTTCCTGCTTCTGTATCTGGCTGCTGGACTCACTCAGCACCACTGTCTCATCTGGATGCTGTAAATCGATGGGTCTCCTCATTTGGGCAAAAAACAGCTGCTTAGTTCAGTGCAAATGACAGCTTGAAACTACAACTCTCAGGTGACTTTTTAACTATTGGGAGATATCCTCGGGTCAGAGTTCCTTTACTAGATGGGGTGAGGCTCTTATATATGGGTGTCAGCAGAGTGTAAATATGTAAGGTTTACTGAACCTGCCATTTCAACATTTTTAGAAACTACAACTCCCAAACAAAGCATGCTGGAGTTGTAGTTTCCAAATCTGGAGTGCAAGAATGAGATTACTGTACTTGGATTTGGCTATTACTGTTTGGGATCATGTTGGTTAATCTGCTGTCCATTTAAACATGGAACAACTAGTTCTACCTCGCGACTGATTGTCAATCAGTGTTTTTACAAATTTTCACGGAAAAATGGGTACTCGCTTTCTTATACTTGGATAGACTTTACTCGAGTCGATACGTATTGTGTAAGCTTATTGAGGTTTTTTTATAAATAATGGTTCTACTAAAATGGTTTTAAATTGATTTTCTGTTTTCAACCTGAAACATCTACTTGTGCTGGGGGTTTTTAAATTTGGACACTAACCCCGGACACTTTAATCATTTAAAGATATGTCATGAACTTTGATTTTGTATAGGACAGCTATTTTATTGAAGATTAAATATGACTTTAATCTAAAAACTTGGAATTTAAATTGATTACACTTATGGGGAAGGCCACGTTGCAACTTTATCAGGTTATTCAATAAAAGGGTTCTTATCGTTTAAAATGTGCAACTTTGCACCAACCAATCCAGATGTTATTTAACATTGAAGCTAACTCTGATTGTGGGGCAAAATTAGCACCATTTAAACGTCTACCGAATTTTTATTGAATCTCCTGTTATGATTATACTGATGAAGAGGTGAAGCCCTGAACATGTAGGGGTTGCTGAGTGGTTTTTGAATAACTAAAGTGCCACGGCTGGGCATTTGGGACTTGCTCTGTAGAAGATGTATCCAATAGTGGCGGGAGTACGGCTTCTTTTTTCTCCATGCTGCAGGGCCACACAGTATGCGTTGTTGCATTATTTTAATCCTTAATACATTAAGGGCATGTCCACCCCCAAAAAACTATAATCCCCCCATATTGGCCCCAAACCATGTATGTAGTGTAATCCTTACCTCACATCCATCTCCATATGGGTTCTCCTTAGACCCCCCTAAATCCCAAAACTGGCCCACCAGGAAGCTAGCAGGACTCGTGCCTCCTACCTGGCCTCCGTAGATTTTTGCCATGCGTACTGCAGCCTTTCTCCCCCGCTCTCCCCTCCCTCCCCCTCCCTCTCCCTCCTTTCTACTCTCCCTCCCCCTAGCATAAACCTTTTAATATGTGCTCTCCCCCATGTCCTCTCAGCCCCCAACCGCATATTTTTATTTTCCAAAAGCCCCCCCAAACGTACTTACCTCCCTCTTTCCTCCGCTGCACGATGGCAACCTGCAGCCCGCGTCCGTTATTGGCCCTGCGCTCAGCCATCACAGACGCGACTGCCGGTCCCGCCCCTCTGCTTGCATTCTCGCAAGCAGAGGGCCGGCAGTGCGGCGAGGAACGAGGGGAGAGTAGTAAGAGTTGGGGGGCTTTGGAAAATACAATATATGCGGTTGGGCTGTTCATCCCTGGGGGAACATCATATTAAAAATTATTTTAAGGGTAACATGCCCTTTAAGAATTTGGCTTGTGACTTTCCCCCCGAAGTCTGGAGACCCTTCACCCTGGGCTATCGGTTCAGCCAAGGCCACACTACAGCTCTTCTAGCACAATCCGGAGGTTACCCGGCACCGTTTACACAACAGAACACACGTGATTGCACAAAAAACTGCAGATCTCCTTAGCTCAATTTACGATTGCGCCACATACAAGCCGAGCAAACTGGCCAACACTAGTTACGCTTTTTTAAGCGCAATGGATCGCGCCGTTACGATTACTGCTTTCAGTACACATGGAGCCCTTTAACACTTGTGATGAATGTGCACCTTCTCCACCACAGTCACTGCTCTTGTGGAAGATTCCGAATTGTTCTTTTCTGGTACTGGACTGCAACATAATTGGCTTCAGCCACTCTGCTGGCCCAACCCACTGTAACAAGCTCATTCAGTAGCTCAGGACTAGCATGTGGTGACGAACAGAAGAGTCAAGTGACTAATCATTGGGCTGGGCGTGTTTTGCAATTGAGGAACAGGACCCCCACATATTCCCCCTTTTAACCTTTAACTGCCACAGATCGGCTATCACGATCGGTGCAGTTAATGCTCAAACTGCCACAGATTGTAAGATACGATCCCCTCACCCCCTCGTTTGTCCAACTCCGAGGGGGGATCGTAGTTTACGTACCTTTAGTTGCAGTGATCGTATAGTGCTGTCCGGTCCATGTGGATGAGAGCAGGCGGGGAGGAAATGGAGACCCCGGGATGTCCATGGCTTTCTCACTTCACCGGGGTCCTTCCAATATCGAGGTTAATAAGACTGCTCCCTATGGTCTGTGGAGGTACGTGCAGTGTTGATCTCCATTCAGATGCCGCTCGGCTATTGTGAAGTTTCCATTCACAAATAGCATTTTTTCTAAGTCTTTGCTACGTTAGCAAAGACTGAGAAAAAAAATGGGGACAGAGATTCAAAATTTGGTGATCAACTTTCTGAATGAAAATCACTTCCTGAAAATGATTTCCGGAAGTGAGTTTTCCGATCGGATTTTCGAATTGGAATTCCCGTATTCCAAGTTCGGAATCATCCCTAAGATGAGTTATGATCGTCCTTCGGGAATGATCAAAAAAAAAAGGGTAAATGACACAAAAAAAATCTTAAAGGTGGATACACACAACACCTTTTTTTTTTTTTACCTTAACCCTAAAACTATAAATTAGCAAAAACCTTTGTCTCCCCAGCTTCCTATTTCCCCGTGATATCGGTAAATTAAACGCGGATCATTATTTGTTGGATTTCAGGGAAACTAAGCCTATTTTAGATGAATTTTGCAGAGGTAACAAAAAAAGACCGTATTGATTTTTAAGGATCAGTAAAGTGTGCAAAAACTTGTATGAGACTCTCCCGTACTAACTGATTTTAACTAAAATAATAACCACTAAAAGGGGGAGTGGGGATAGGGTTGGGGGGTGGGGTTTGTGGCGTTTTTTAATTTTTTCTTGTAAATTGCAATTGCGCATGGATCCCATTTGAGCTATTTGGTGGACCCTTCTCTGTTTGCACCCACCCCTTATGGCATACCGTTTTTGATTCCGGACCTGTGGGAGATTGCCATTTGTGTTGTTTTTTACTGCCAAGTGGTTTTAGGTAGGATTTCAACCATTGATGTCCTCTTATTTTAATTTTTTCCACAAAATCTCCTAAAAGCACGGAGTTCTATAATAAGCAGCGTCTGGAAATTCTCATGTATATCCGAAAGCATGATACATCACGTAGCTGAAGGGTGTAGCTTCCAAAAATATATAGTTTGTGGGGGGTATTTTCCAATTTGATTAGGCTGTTCAAATTGAAGCATGGCAAACGAACATCACTGATTTTTTTCTTGTTTACACTTGTGCATGTTGTCCCATTTGAGCTAGTTGGTGGCCACGTCTCTGGTGTGCACCCACACCTATGCCTCCGTTTGAATGGGTTTTTTTTGGCTTGTCAAAGGGTTTTAGGTAGGATTTTCAACCTTGATCATCTTATTTTATTTTTCACAAAACCTCTTAAAACACGAGTTCTTTGGATCACTGGATCTGGAATCTTCATGTTAATGTAATGAAGCATGGCCCGTAACGTATCGAAGTTGTGTGATTCCAAAAACTATAGTTTGTGGGGTGGACTTCGCATGTTTTTTGGGACTTGTTCCTTAGAAAAATTGTAGGCTGTTCAAATTACAGGCACTTTGATTTTTTTCTGCAATTGCATTTGTGCATGCGTCCAATTTGAGCTAGTTGGGGTGGCCAACGTCTCTTGGTGTGCATCCACCATATGGTAACGTTTCGATTCCGACATGTGGGAGATTGATATTTATTGGGGAGGTTTTTATTTTGGGGGGGCATTTCCAAGTTTTGGGCCTGTTTTTGCAATTACAGAGCACTTGGCTTTTTTTCTTGTATTACCTTGTGGCATGCGTCCAATTTGAGCTTAGTTGGTGGCCACGTCCCTGTGTGCACCACGCATATAGCATACTGTTTGATTCGGGGCAGAACATGTGTTGGAGATTGACATAAGTGGGTTTTTTTTTTGCTTGTCAATTGGGTTTAGTAGGATTTCATTTTCAACCCTTGAATCTCTTACTTTTATTTTTCATAAAACCTCCCTAAACACGGAGTTCGGGATTACTGGGTCTGGAATTCTTCATGTCTGGTAATGAAAGCATGCACCGTAACGTACTGAATTTGTTTATTCCCAAATATCTGTTTTGGGGGGTATTTCTTATATAGAGTGGGGTTTTTAGTTGACAAATCTGAAAGAGTTGCTGTAATTGGGCCCCTTGTTCATTGGCTCACTATTGTGGCTAGTTGATTCCACGTTTGCGTTGTACCATACATGGGCATACCGTTTTGATTCAGACATTTTTAGGAAATTGTTATTTGGTAACTTTTTTTTACATTACTTGGGATTTTGACATGATTGGATGATTCTACCTTCCAAATTTTTAGAAAATCTGCTACAACTGCGAACTTCTACGAAGAAACGCGCCAACCCCATTGATGTACGAAAGAACAACACAGAAATTCGTAGATAAAGGTGTGTGGATTCGAGAAATAAATATGGTTTGTGGTGAAAAATTGCAGATTGTTCAAATTCATAGATTTGACTGAATATTTGCTGTTTCGGAGCCCAATCATGCATTGGTTTCACTTTGTGGCTTTTCTCGCTTCCACTTCTGCGTTGTAACCACACATATGGCATATACCGTTTGATCGAACATTGGGAGATTGATATTTAGTAACTTTTTTTTAGATTCCCTGAGGTTTGGCATGATTTCTAACTTTTGAAGTTGTTTTTTTGTTCATTTTTCCGACAATGCGAACTTCTACAAAGAACTCTGCGCCCACACCATTGATGGTAATGATGAACAAACTACAAACTACAAAGCGTTACATAGCTGAAGGGTGTGTGATTTCAGGAATATATAGTTTGTGGGGTTATTTCTAAGTTACGGAGGGGGGTGTTTTGTGTAAAAAACTGTAGACTGTCCAAATTCCAGAGTTTGCTAATATTTTTCCACCGTTTTTCTGAGCCATCATGCATGTCTCACTCTTTGTGGTTTTCGCATTCCCACGTCCGCGTGTGTAACCACACCTATGGCATAACCGTTTGATTCATGACATTTGGGAATTGATATTTAGTAACGTTTCTTTTTTAGATTTCCATCAGGTTTTTGGCTTATTTCTACCTTTGAAGGTGTTTTTTTTGTTCCTTTTTTTCAGAGAAAAGTGCGACTTCTACAAAGAACTAACGCGCCCACATGCGCCCATGATGTTAATGAATGAACACACTAACAGCGTTTACAGAGCTTGAATGTGTGTAGAGTTCACAGGAAATATATAGTTTTGGTGGGGTTATTTTCTAAGTTACGGGGGGTGTTTTGTGGAAAAAACTGCAGACTGACTGTCCAAATTCGTCGTTGGCTAAATATTTTTTCGCGTTTTCTTCTTTTCTGTAGCCATCGTGGCATTACTAGTAACATAGTAACATAGTATTAAGGTTGAATAGACATTCGTCCATCAAGTCGCAACCGTATTCCCTTGTTTTTTTTGTTTTACCCTACCTAACAGTTTGATCCAGAGAAGCACAAAAAAACCCCAGCTAAAAAGGGGGGAAAGCAATTCCTTCCTGACGCCCAAACGGCAATCGGAAAGTAATCCCTGGACAACCAGATCTATATGCATTAATACCAGTAATTCTCAATATTTTTAGTTTTAGAACTTATCCAGGCCTTTTTTAAAGTTAGATTCAATGAACTTGCCATTACCACCTCCTGCTGGAAGACAGTTTCCCCCAGTTTCACATTCCATCACCGTTCTCACTGTAAAGAAACCTCTCCGAACTTGAAGATGAAACTTCTTTTTCTTTCCAACCTTAAGGATGTCCACGAGTCCTCTTGATATGACCTATTAGTGAACAATGCACCAGAGAGTTCACTGTATCTTCGCCATTAATATATTGGTATAATGTTAATCATGTCCCCAAGTCCCCCCCGCCAACCGCCGCTTCTCCAATGTAAACACCCTACTTGTCTAATCTGCCTGCATATTCAAGCCCCTCCATTCCCCTTATTAATTTAGTTCCCTTCTCTGAACTGCCTCAATTTCCAAGATGCCCTTTTGTATCTGTGATTCCAAAACTGCGCCGCATATTCCAAATGTGCTTACCATGCCTGTAAAGAAGGGAGAATATAATATTTTCTCTCCTTGATTCCTTCCCCTCTTTATACAAGAAGACAATTCTTGCTAGCCTCTAGCTTTCTACCTGCATTGTTTGCTACACTAAGTCTGTATCTACCAGACCCCCACAAATCTTTTTTCCATTTCAGATGCACTAACCAGAGTTATTATGGTGTAGGTGACAGGGATTATTAACTCCAAATGCATCACCTTACATTTTATCAACTTGAATCTCATCTGCATTCTGCTGCCCATTTTGGATCTCTATCTAGGTCTGCTTGCAGCACTTGCACCTCATTTGAAGTTTCCACAGCTCTGCATATTTAATGTCATCAGCAACACAGAAGACCTTGCTCTCAATGCCCCCTTCTAAGTCATTTATAAACAGATTAAATAGAAGCCGGCCCCAGTACCACAGAACCCTGAGGCACGCCCTTAGAACTTTAGCCCACATAGATTTGCTCCATTAAACACCGACTCTCTGTTTGCTGTCCAATAAACCAGTTCTCTATCCATGAACACATGTTTTCTTCACGGCCACAGTCCTCAGTTTATGCATAGTTGCCTATGTTGCACAGTATCAAAGGCTTTGCAAAATCCAATATACACATCCACAGTCTGTGGTTCCTGAATCTAACTTCTTACTCACTTCTTCGTAAAAACTCCATTAACATTTGTCCTGGCATTATCTATTTCTCATAAATCCATGCTGACTACTACTAATAAGATGATATCTGGAGACAAGTCAAGGATATGATCCCTTAACAAAGTTTCCATCACCTTCCTACCACTGATGTTAGGCTTACAGTCCTATATTTACCATGCGTTGAACGACTACCTTTTGAATATTGGTATTCAATTTGGCTTTTTCCAACCAGCGGCAACTCCCAGAACAAAGCGATCTGAAAGATGAGCCACACAGTGGTCTTGCTAGAACTGAACTAAGCTTTTTAAAATCCTAGGATGCAATCCATCTGTGTCCTGGCGCTTTATTGAATATTAACTTTGCCTATTGATTCCGTCCATATCCTCTGTGTATCCATGTGAAAAACTCTTCATTTCCTCCTCCTCCTGCCACATTGTTACAATCCCTACTGTAAGGATTCTCAACAGTAAAAACCGAGTAAAAAACGTTTATAGCAGATAGCGCTTTTCGGCATTCCTCCTACACCCTTCATCTCCATTATTTAATGGTCCCAACCATTCTCAGTCCTCATTTTTTTTTACCATTTATAGTACTTAAAAAAACATCTTTGGGTTGACTTGCTTTGGTTTCGGTCAATCCGTGGTTTCATTTCTATTTTAGCTAGTTTTATTGGCTTTCTTGCACTCTTTATTACAAACTCTTTGAATCCCTGTAAGCCTGTTTCTGTGCCTCTGCTTTCAAATTTTAAAAGCCCTTTTCTTTTTCCATTTCCCTTTTTACCTGAGTCTAAGCCATGCAGGAGTGGCCTAATTTTTTTACACTTGTTTTCCTAAAGGTACGATTTGGAAATGTTTAGTTATAATCCCTTTAAAAGTGGTCCACATCTGCTCATTATCTTTACCTAGAAACAGTTCCCCCAGTCTATGACAGGAGCGATTCCTTTTAAAAGCATAAAATTAGCTTTTCCTCAAGTAAAGTTTTTTTGTTAAGCCAGTGCACATTTAGTTTTCTTTCTGCAACCTATATTAAATGACACTATTCATGGTCACTATTCCCTAACTTCCCATTCCCTTCATCTCCAAAATGAGCTCTGGTTTTAAGATATCACCACCAATCCAACAACTCATTCTTTCTAGTAGGGAACTACTTCTACCATCTGTGAACGAAAATGCTCATATGGAAATTTAAGAACTTTATTATACCAACCTTTTGAGGTGCTGGGCCGTTCCATCTCCAATCTATTTCAGGGTAAGTTTAAAATCCCCATAACCAGAACATGCCCATACCAGCAGCCTTCGCCACTGTCATATGGCTTCATTTCCACCTCTTCCCCGGCATTGGCGGGGGCTTATAACACACTCCACAATTAATTTAACCTACCTTCTTGCTTCCTGTACACAGTTCCACCCATAATGTTTCTGCCGCATCGTTTTGCTGAGGCTCCCCCATCTATTCCATCGTTTAAAATTTGGCTTTCAATTCCTGTTTACATACATATACATACTCCGTCCTCCTATTCTTATTAACTCGGTCCATGTCTAAATAGTAATCCCCTTCAATTATTTACTGTCCAGTCCCCGTGGGAATCATTAAACCATGATTCTGCTATACATACAATCATACCTTTCCTTTAACGCTAGTTTTCAATCGCGCCCGCTGACTTTTTTTTCCAGCCAGACTTCCTTGCATTTGGTTTTAAATCAGCATACTTTTAGATTATCAATTGAATTTACTTCCAACAATGGTCCGTACATGCCTCCTTATCCTCTATGCTCCCCCCTCCTCCTTCTTCTCCTCCTCCGTTGTGTTACTAGCCCCCAGATCCCTAACTTCTCTTATCTACCGACCCCTGTGGTAAGTTTAACGTTCCCTCCCCCCCATACCTAGTTTTAAAATTCCTCCACCCCTAGCATCTTCTCCCCCAAAACATTTGTACCACCACCATTGAGGTGCAATCCGTCCCCTACTAAAGACCTGTAGCCAACAGAAAAGAAGTCAGCCCAGTTCTCTAAAAACCCAAACCCCATCTTCGCTTACAACCATCTCTTAGCACGCCTATTATACTCCTGGAGCTCACACCAAGTTCCTCCCTAGCGTCGCACGTGGCTGCGGTGTAATTCTGAAATCACTACCCCCTTGAGGTCCTTTGTCTTTGAACTTGGGCCGCCTATTCTCGGAAATCATTTTTAAGGACCTCACCCTATCCCCCCTACTTTTGTCATTGGCACCAATGTGAAACCAAGACCCGCGGGTCCCTCCAGCCCCCACCCATAATCGTCTACACATCCACCACATGCGAACCCTAGCACCAGGCAGACACACACTGTTCGGCATGCAGGGGTCCATGCAGGGCCTTGTCTCATCACTTGTTGGCTTTTTCGCTTCCAACGTCGCATGTGTAAACCACACATATATGGCTACCGTTTGAATTCACGGACATTTGGGAGATTGATATTTAGCATGATTTTCTTTAGCATGATTTCACCTTTGAAGTTGTTTTTGTTCATTTTTTCAGAAAGTGCGAACTTCCTACGAAGAACCTCCCCCCCATTGATGGTAAATGAATGACAAACTACAGCATTACATAGCTGAAGGTTTGTAAGATTTCAGGAATATCTAGTTTGTGTGGTTTATTTCTAAGTTACGGGGGTGTTTTGTGGAAAACTGGCAGACTGTCCAAATTCGAGTTGGCTAAATATTTTCGCTGTTTCTTCTGAGCCATCTGCATTGTCCACTTGTGGCTTTTCGTCTTTCAATGTCCCGTGTGTAAAACCACACATATGCATAACCGTTTGTTCAGGCATTTGGGAGATTGCATATTTAGTAACTTTTTTTAGATTCCTCATGTTTTGCGATGATTCTATTCTACCTTTTGAAGTTGTTTTTGTTCACATTTTTTCAGAAAAGTGCCGAACTTCTACCACGAACTGCGCCCCCCCCCCACACCATTGATGGTATGAATGACAAACTACAGCGTTACATAGCTAGTTGTGTAGATTTCAGGAATATATGTTTGTGGGGGTTTATTTCTATTTCTAAGTTACGGGGTTGTTTTGTGGAAAACTGTAACTGTCCACATTCAGAGTTGGCTAAATATTATTCGCCGTTTTCTGAGCCATCGTGCACTTTGTGGCTTTTCGCTCCACGTCTGCGTGTGTAACCACAACATATGGCATACCTTTTGGATTCAGGACAATTTGGGAGATTGATATTTGGTAACTTTTTTTATTTACAATTCCATGGGGTTTTGGCATGATTTCTACCCTTTTTGCCTGTTGTTTGATTGTTCAGTTTTTTATTGAAATCTGGTAAAAGTGCAAACTTCTACGAAGAACTGCGCCACACCATTGATGGTATGACTGAACAACTATCAGGCGTTACAACTAATCTGAAGGTGTGTAGATTTCAGGAATATATAGTTTGTGGGGGTATTTTAGTTGGGGGTGATTTTGTGGAAAAACTGCAGACTTTCAAATACAAACTGGCTAATTTTTTTTGCTGCTGACTGTCCTTGGCACTGGTTCACGCTCTGTGTAGTTGGTAGCCATGGCCTCTGGTATCACCCATGAATGTGGCTACAGTTTTTATTCGGGAGGGGTTAGGCTTTTCATATTTGCGATGCGTTTGAACTTTTCCTCACAGTTTTTAGGCTGAATTTCGCATTTTATTTTGTCTCTGATTTTACAGTTTGAGGAAAAAAGGAAAAAATGTGAGAAATAACTTACATTGGCGAAGAGCTGCTTCGGGTATCTGCATTTTGTCGAAATACCTCACTCATAAATCCTGCGGTGTGTAAGTTCTAAAATAGCCTAAAAATAAATCTCACTTGTTGTGGATATTTAGTTAATTTGGTAGCTATTCTATGATAACTAGTCAGTAGTGGTTTATACATTCAATCTCACTTGTGGGGATATTTAGTTAATTTGGTAGTATTCTATTATAACTGCAGTATGGTTACATTACATCTCCTTGTGGGGATCTTATCGTTAATTTGGTACGATTTCTATGATAACTGTCGTAGTGTTTACATTACAATCTCACTTGTGGGATATTATAGTTCATTTGGTAAGTATTCTAGATACTGTCTAAGTGGTATACATTAAATCTCACTTGTGGGGATACTTTAGTTAATTGGTAATATTCTATAGAACCGTCCAGTAAGTGGTTCCTACAACATTACAATCTCACTTGTGGGGATATTATAGTTAATTTGGTAGATATTTATGATAACCGTCGTAGTGTTTACATTTCAATACTCACTTGTGGGGATATTATGTTAATTTGTAGAATTCTATGATAACTGTCGTAGTGGTTATCCATACAATCTCACTTGTGGGGATATTATAGATACTTTGGTAGATATTCCTATGATAACTGTCAGTAGTGGTTATACATTACATCTCACTGTTTGGATATTATAGTTAATTGGTCGAATTCTATGATAACTGTCAGTAGTGGTTATCATTACAATCTCACTTTTGGGGATATTAATAGTAATTTGGTAGATATTCTATGTTAACTTCAGTAGTGGTTATACATGACAATCTCACTTGTGGGGATATTATAGTTACTTTGGTAGATTTCTATGATAACTGTCAGTAGTAGGTTTCTACATTACAATCTCACTTGTGGATATTATCAGTTTTATAATTTGGTAGATATCTATGATCACCGTCAGTAGTGGTTAGACATTAGCAATCTTCCTTGTGGGGATATTATAGTTAATTTGTTAAATATTCTATGTTACCGTCAGTATTGGTTATACATTACAATCTCACTTGTGGGATATTAGTTAATTGGTAGATATTCATGATAACTGTCAGTAGGGGTTATACACTACAATCTCACTTGGGGATATATAGTTAATTTGGTAGATATCTATGATAACTGTCAGTAGTGGGTATCCCTTACAATCTTCACTTGTGGGAATTATAGTTAATTTGGTAGATATTCTATGATCACTGTCAGTAGTGTATACCTTACAATCTCACTTGTGGGGATTTAATCGTTAATTTGTAGATATTCTATGATACTGTCAGTAGTGTTATACATTCCAATCTCACTTGTGGGGGATTTATAGTTACTTTGGTAGATATTCTATGATAACCGTAGTAGTGGTTATACATTACAATCTCACTTGTGGGTATATAGTTTAATTTGGTAGATATCTGATACTGTCAGTAGTGGTTATACCATTACCATCTCACTTGTGGGGATATTTTAGTTAATTTGGTAGGATATTCTATGATACAACTTCAGTATGTTTTATACATTACAAGCTCACTTGTGGGGATATTATAGTTTAACATTTGGTAGATCATCGATGATAACCGTCAGTAGTGGTTATACATTCAATCTCACTGTGGGGATATTTTAGTTAATTTGTAGATATTCTATGATAACCGTCAGTAGTGGTTTATACATTACAACTCACTTGTTGGTATATTATAGTTATTTGGTAGATATTCTATGATAACTGTCATAGTGGTTATACCATTCAATCTCACTTGTGGGGATATTTTTAGTTTAATTGGTAGATTATTCTATGAATAACCGTCAGTAGTGGTTATACATTACTCTCACTTGTGGGGATATTTTTTATGTTAATTTGGTATATATCTATGGTTAACCGTCAGTATGGTTTATCCATTACAATCTCACTTGTGGGATATTATATCTAATTTGGTAGATATTCTATATACCGTCCATTTAGTGGTTATACATTTACCATTCTCACTTGTGGGGATATTTTAGAGATATTTGGTCGATATTCTATGATACCGTCAGTATGGTTATACATTCACAATCTCACTCACTTGTTGGATATTATAGTTTAATTTGGGAGATATGCTATATACTGTCAGTATTGGTTTCTTACAATTCGCACTTGTGGGGGATATTATAGTTCATTTTGTAGACTATCTATGATACTGTCAGTAGTGGTTCTACATTACAATCTCCACTTGGGGGATATTATAGTTAATTGGTAGATAGTCTATGATACCGTCATTAGTGGTTAACTTACATCTCACTTGTGGGGATATTAAGTTATAATTTGGGTAGATATTCTATGATACTGTCCAGTATGGTATACATTACATCTCACTTGTGGGATCTTTTAGTTACTTTTGGTAGATATGCTATGATCCTGTCATTAGTGGTTATAACTTACCAATCTCACTTGTGGGGATATTATAGATAATTTGGTGATATTCTATGATAACTGTCTAGTGGTTATACATTACAATCTCACTTGTGGGGAATATTATAGTTGTTTTAATTTGGTATATATCTCATTATCACTGTCAGTAGTGTTTTACATTACAATCTCAATTGTGGGGATATTATTAGTTAATTTGTAGATTTCTATGTAATGTCGTAGTGGTTAACATTACATCTCACTTGTGGGGATATTATAGTTAATTTGGTATATTTCTATGATAACTACTGTCGTAAGTGTTATCATTACACTCCTCTCCACTTGTGGGGATATTAATTTATTTGGTAGATATTCTATGTTACTGGTCAGTAGTGGTTATACATTACAATCTCACTTGTGGGGATATTCTAAGTTAATTTGGTAGATATCTCTGATAACCTCAGTAAGTGGTTTATAATTACAATCTCACTTGTGGGGATATATAGTTAATTGGGTAGATATTCTATGATAACTGTCAGTAGTGGTTTACACTTACAATCTCCCACTTGTGGGGATATTATATTTTAATTTGTAGCTATTTTCTATGATAACTGTCAGTAGTGTTATCCATTACAATCTCACTTGTGGGGGTATTTAGATAATTTGGTAGATATCTATGATACTGTCAGTAGTGGTTATACATTAACAATCGCCCTTGTGGGGATTATTATAGAGAATTTTTGGTAGATATTCTATATAATGTCAGGAGGGTATATAACATTCCAATCTCACTTGTGGTGATATATAGTTAATCATTGGTAGTATTCTATGTTAACCTGCTCAGTATGGGTTATACATTACAATCTCCACTTGTGGGCTATTATAGATAATTTGGTAGATATTCTATGATAACTGTCAGTATGTTAACATTACAACTCACTTGTGGGATATTATAGTTAATTAGGTAGATTATTCTATGATCACTGTCAGTAGTGGTATACATTACAATCTCCCTTGTGGGGAATATTATAAGTTAATTTGGTAGATATTCTAGATAACTGTCAGTAGTGGTTATACATTACAATGTCACTTTGTGGGAATTATAGTTTAATTTAATGTGGTAGATATTCTATGATAACTGTCAGTAGTGGTATACATTACCATCTCACTTGGGGGGATATTTTAGATAAGTCCTGGTAAAGGAATTCTATTTAACTGTCAGTAGTGGTTATACCTTACCTCTCACTTGGGGGATATTTTAGAATAATTTTGGTAGAATATTCTTAAGTTACTCTAGTAGTGGTTTACATTGAATTTGTGTAATATTCTTGAAGGTGCAGTTTTTGAGTTTGGGGGGGTCTCCTGTACAGGAAAAGTGGGGTACCTACTATTATCTGGTATCGTTGGGACTCGGGAGTATCTGAGCTTTTAGAAACAGTAAGATTTTTGTGCGTAACCTAAGATAACTCGCAGTAAAAATGGAAAAATCCTGAACTTTGGCAATTTTCATTTTTTTACATATTTTATACCATAATTCCAGTTGATTTCCAGAAAATTTACAAAATTCTGTTACCCATGTTAAAGTACACTTTTGTGCTGAAAAAAACAATGTCTAGTATTTCCTGATTTACGCAAGGTTTCCTACTGTTAAATTGTCTAAGCGATTAAGGGCAAATCCTGAAAATTCTTCTGGCAGTTAACGCAAAAAAAATGAAATTCTCCTGGCAGTGAAAGGGTTAAGGCTAGGCCTCGCTTGTTATTGTGCGTTTGCGCATGCATATTTGTTAGTAATGGAAATCGTGGGAACGCAAAAACTCGCATGATTGCTATGAGCATCAAATCCGTTTACCGTTGTGGTTTGCATGACGCATTTATGCACTCGCATGAGTTTTTCATTGAAAATAGCACAACACGGTGAAACCCGTGCATTGTGTGCGATATGCTCGATCTGCGTGCATTATTCTGGTGCGTTGTAGTGTTGTCTCAGCCTAATTCAGTGCCCATCTCTCCAGTTACATTTTTTTTCCCCATTACCTTTTTTTCCCATTTTTTGATTGAGAAAAATGGCCGTCCACAGCCGCTCATCCAATGTCATTTAGTAAGAAGACAACATAGCTACTTTACCTCAATAATTATTATTGTCCGAGAGATCAAATAAATTTACCATTTTAATCTACATCAACACAAGATGGCGGCTGCAGTTCCTACTCCTAGAATTCAATTGATTCGCATAAGAAAACGAAACGTGGAAAATTGTTTTAGTATATTTCTTATAACGTGGTCAGGTTAAAAGGGTGCTGTTCCTTCTCATAAAAAGACCCCTAAGCGATAACTCTATGTATATCACACACCCAAGGAAGGAGCTTAATATTCGTACACACGTGCGATCTAGGAAACATGAAATGTGCACTATTTTTACTTCCGTGCACGTTTCATACCCATAAGCTACAATATATTAAAGTTAATATTTAAAGGTGGAATGCACTTTAACACTCAACCTGGCAGGCGGGCACGTTGACCCGCAGACAGAGGGCCAGTCGTTTGGTCAGTGCCATCCTTCTGCACCTTGGTGCTATTTTGTAGATTTGGTTAACACGAACACTGGGATTTTAAACAACTGCAAGCACCGGTATATTCCAACCATACCGTTTGTTAATTGGTGTAAGTCGCCCCGTGGAGTGGGACCAGGGAAATTTTGGTGGTCAGGAAAAGTAAAAATGTTCACTGTTTGTCTAGTGAAGTTTATTATGTTATTTTCCTTTTAAGGTTTATCATGGCCTGCCAAACTCCTGCATATAACTACATTGAAACCGCTACAGCCCTTAATTGGCCGGGAATGTCCTAACGTTTCTTCTTTCTGATTTTGTAACTACCACTCTCATAATCCTTGGCTGCAAAGGCAGGAGCCTGTAGTTTTTAAAACAAAGTCGGCATATTGGATTCCCTGAGATAGAGGTATTGGTTTTTTAATGGAATGCTTTACAGTGAGCCCCTAAAAACCTTACAGTCTTATATCCCCAGACCAATTTAGGAAAAAGAATTAAAAGGTAATTATTGGTCTGACTAATTATTAACAGTTTTAGCGCATTGTTCTCACACATTAACATCGTTTGTGCTGCGATTCCCGCAATATGTTAAATTGGTGATCATACTCATTCCAAAACCGGAACGCAGTGCACATGCATGGGGCCAATACCCCATCTCCGTGCTCTCTCATCAACGGGATCGCAAAACCGCGATTGTAGCACATGACAACCGCGATAGCGCGCCAAAGTCCTGAAGCCTTAAAAAACTTTATAAAGGGATTAGCAATCCCTTAGGACAGTCCATAAGAGTATTTGTACCTTTGTCCTTGCTCCTGCCTGAAGGAATGGGGGCAAACATTACAAACCCTCCCCCGAAACGTTGTGAGATTTGTGTATTCTGTATTAATAAAAGTTATTATTTTGAGTGCTACCCTTGCCATTTGTTGTTCCTGTGATATTTAATCCACCAAGGGTTGGATATTTTGAGGAGTGAGCACTCACGCTTGGTGTGAGTGCAGAGGACTTTGTGTTATTGTGAATGGATACATTGGGGCTTATCAAGATGCTGCTGTGCTATTTAGTCCTAGTAACCACTCGGCCCATAAAATACTCATTGCAGTTATTTTACTAACTGCTTGGTATTCCCGGTCTAACAACCTTCTTGGATTCTATCAAACGTTCGGCGTAAATGTACAGTGCGTAAGTGTCGTTCATTAATGAGAAAGTGTCTTTGCATTCCATTTGGTGGTGGGTTCTGGTCCGTTTGTGGCTTACAGACGGGTGATTTTCTTTGCAGTTGTCTACCTTTTTTTTGTCCGTTTTGGGGCGTTTTTTTGAAAAACCCGTTCTCTGAGAGAACGCAAAATGTCCGTGAGTTCGCTTTTTTTTTGTGTTCTCATAACTATTTTAAAATGGCGACCTCGGACAAACCTTACCACAATTGTGCACACAGCACACATGCAGATAAAAATCCGACTGGTCCATGGATTTGGAATGCAATTATATAGTGGATAATGTACCCCCTTCTTTCAATATTAAGATATTATAATTCACCGAGGAGTTCCCCGTGACCATAAAAGCACAAGGCCGAGTGGTTTTTATAAAGGGCACGGAACTCCGAGGTTGGTTATAATATCGCTTATAATTTGCAGAAAGGGTTAACATTATACAATTATAACCCACCCACCCCTTTCCTGGCTTCTTTAAAAGTGCTGCAGTTTGTCGTCCCTTCACTCTCTCTCTCTCATAGCATACACCATCCTAATCTGAAGGAGAGTGAAATACCTAAAACCCCCCCCATGCTATGGTGATTACGTCCGTTTATAATATCGGCGTGCTACTACTTAGTAGCACATCGATCTCACAAGGTATTTTGTAGCATTGGTCCGTTAGGATCCATGGGAGAGGTTGGTTCTTTAGTGATTCTGTCCGATTTCAGTTATATTTTAAATAACATTAACGAAACGGAAATGGGAACGCAAAGCCATAGTGTAACCTCTCTCTAAGGCTGTCTGTGGCCAGTCTCATTCACTCTCCTCAATCCACACTCCAGCTTCCGTATTTGACTGTCCTTAAGGCTGTCTGTGTAAAGTGGCTCATTCACTCCTCCTCAATCCAACTCCGCTCCGTGTATTTTGCACTGGTTCCTAAGGCTGCTGTGCACAGGCTCATCACTCTCCTCAATCCACACGCCAGCGCCGGTATTTGCACTGTCCCTAAGGCTGTCTGTTTCCAGTGCTCATTCACACTCTCCTCAATCCACCAACTCCAGCTCCGTGTATTTGCACTGTCCTAAGCTGGTCTTGTGCACAGTGCTCATTCACTCTCCTCAATCACACTCCGCTCCTGTATTTGCACTGTCCCTAAGGCTGTCTGTGCACAGTGCTCATTTCATGTTTACCCCCCAATCCCCATATCTTTTGTATTCATTAAATCAACTGGACTTGAAATGTAGTTTCTGAAGACTGTCTGCTAGTCCCCACCCGACTGGCTTTCTCAATTCAGATGACTGGTCAAGAATCGGCATAATGTACCTGGAAAATCCCATTAGCATATCACAGCCATGTGTTAAGGGCGTGATTGTATTTGGCTAAGAGGTGTTTTAGAAACCCAGGTAAGTGTCAAAACATCATTGTACATGGCCGACAGTTAGTGTCAACCCCCCACTCTATTTAGGCTTGGTTTCTTTATTTTCACATAAATGGCTCCTTAACACCTCTCTTGACCATGTCACGTTCCTTTCGCCATATGTTTCATTTTACAAGCTTCAAGGTAATGGTCCTTTATCCTAAGATGTGGCCGATCCACGGCTGAGTCCCTGACCCGAGGAATTGGCTCTTCTGTGCTGGGCCATACACCCAGTGTGTAAAGGAGACAACCTGTTCCATGTGTGTGTAAAGGAGACAACCTGTTCCATGTGTGTGTAAAGGAGACAACGCATGGTAAATGGTGGTGTGTATCTAAGGTGGACAACAGTACCCGTTTTTCTCGCCGCTCAAGGCGTGTTTGTGTGTACAGTCACGCGTAGGAACGACATGTTTCCCCTGTGTTTGGTAAGGGAAAAAAAAGACAACATGTTCCGCGTGTGTTTTGGAAGGAACAACATGTCCGCTGTGTGTTGTAAAGGAGACAACTGTTCCGGTGTGGTGTAAAGGAGACAACTGTTCCGTGGTGTTTGTAAAGGAGACAAACTGTTCCGGTGTGTTTTTGTAAAGGAGAACACCTGTTCCGGTGTGTTTGTAAAGGAGACCAACCTGTTCCGTGTGTTTGTAAAGGAGACAACTGTTCCGGGTGTGTTTGTAAAGGAGACAACTGTTCCGGTGTGTTTGTAAAGGAGAACAACCTGTTCCGCTTGTGTTGTGTAAAGGAGACAACTGTTCCCGTTGTGTTTGTAAAGGAGACAACAGTTCCGTCACCTGTTTCCGTGGTGTTTGTAAAGGAGACAACTGTTCCGTGTGTTGTAAAGGAGACAACTGTTTCCTTGTGTTTGTAAAGGAGACAACTGTTTTCCGTGGTGTGTGTAAAGGAGACAACTGTTCCGGTGTTTAAAGGAGACAACTGTTCCGGTGTTTTGTAAAGGACACATGTTCCGGTGTGTTGTAAAGAGAACATGTCCCGCTGTGTTGTAAAGGAGACAACTGTTCCGTGTTTGTAGGATACACCTGTTCCGTGTGTGTTAAAGGAGACAACCTGTTCGTGTGTTTTGTAAAGAGACAACGTTCTGTGTGTGTGTAAGGAGACAACCTGTTTCGTTGTGTGTGTTTAAAGGAGACAACCTGTTCCTGTGTGTGTACAGGAAACCTGTTCCAGTGTGTTGTAAAGGAGACAACCGGTTGCCTGTTGTGGTAAAGGAGACAACCTGTTCCATGTGTGTAAAGGAGACACCTGTTCCATGTGTGTGTAAAGGAGACAACCTGTTTCTTGTGTGTGTAAGGAGACAACCGTTTTCCATGTGTGTGTAAAGAGACAACCTTTTCCATGTGTGTGGTAAAGGGAGACAACCTGTCCATGTGTGTGTAAAGGAGACAAAACCTGTTCCATGTGTGTGGTAAAGGAGACAACCTGTTCCATGTGTGTGTAAAGGAGACACCTGTTCCATTTGTGTGTAAAGGAAAAGGAACAACCTGTTCATTTTTGTGTAAGGAGACAACCTGTTCCTATGTGTTTGAAGGAGACAAACATGTTCCATGTGTGTGTAAAGGAGACAACATTTCCATGTTGTGTAAAGACAACATGTTCCATGTGTGTGTAAAGAAACATGTTCATTGTGTGTAAAGGAACAACTGTCTGGGTGGTAAAGGAACAACATTTCATTGTGTAAGGAGACAACCTTTTCCATGTGTGTGTGTAAAGGAGACACCTGTTCCATGTGTGTGTAAAGAGACAACCTGTTCCTGTGTGTGTAAGGAGAAAACATGTGTCCATGTGTGTGTAAAGAGACAACATGTTCCATGTGTTGTGTAAAGGAGAGAACATGTTCATATTGTTAAGGAACAACATGCTCCATGTGTGTTAAAGGAGACACATGTTCCTGCATGTGTAAAGAGACAACATGTCCATGTGTTGTAAGGAGACACTTTTCCATGCATGTGTAAAGGGAGAACATATCCATGTGTGTAAAGACATTGCTTGCGCAACAACCCGCTGCTCCAGTGTCCTGTCCTCCGTGTGTCTACGTGTCTCATCCCTAGGTGTCTAACTGTCTCCATCCCTAGGTGTCTGTCTCACTAGGTCTACGTGTCTCATCCTAGTGTCTACGTGTCTCATCCCTAGTGTTCTACTGTCGTCTCATCCCTAGGTGTCTACGTGTCTCCATCCCTAGTGTCCATCACTGTGTCTCATCCTATTCTACGTGTCTCATCCCTAGTGTCTACGTGTCTCATCCCTAGTGTCTACGTGTCTCATCCCTAGTGTCCGTCATATTCATATTCCCAGATTTACCTCATATTAGTGTAGTTTGGTTGAGGGTCTGTAGTCCTGAGTCCCCATGTAGGTTTCCATCTCTCGTACAGACCCAGGAGCGTCTCTTTAACATGAGCGTTTCCGTTTGTCTCTTACAGAGATTACTCGGATTTGTCTCCATCTCTTCTCTCCTTTTCCTGAATTCCGCTAATTTCTGTTCCATCTATTGATATATAAAGAGCAATATGCCTTTAACATGAACGCCAACATTGAAACACATTGGGGTCCTGCTAAATTCCTGCTCTTTCCCATAATCCTCTATGCTTAGTGACATCATCACCCTGGAAAACTACTGGGAACACAGATTTATAATGTGGAGGAGCTGTGTCCAAGACGTCATCCCATCTAGGAGCCCCAAAAATCCATATTTATTGTTAAAAATGGTCTTATTTTGCCCCAACCAATCAGATAATATTTAACATTTGAAAGCTAACATCTGATTGGTTGGGGTCAAATTAGCACCATTTTTAACGATAAGAACGTTTATTGAATAACCCTGTTAATTCTGTATTATTATATACATATAAAATTATTCTTATCGTTCAGTGATGGTTTTTTATTTTGAAGTCTGAGGATTTGAGCTAAAAAACACAACAAAACTTTCTAAAATCCCCTTGGCCAGTGCCCTGCAGTGTAAAGTGTTTGCGTCGTACGGCAAAGACGAGGGCTCTGCGGGTCGCTACCATGTGATTAATTATAACGCCACCCCGATAACTATCTCCCTATAAGCGATATCCTACCGTACCGTACACTGACACCATCATTTAGAGCTGAATCTATAAAAAGGCACGGTTCCTCGTAGCCCATGGGTTTAACCACAGTTACTGATCATCGTTACTATTATTTTATATGAGAAGGAATTAAAAAAACCTCCAGGCTATAACCTGACAAGTCCATGTGCAATAAACTGATGGCAATGCGTTAACCGTGTAATTCCATCTGTTATCACAAAGGTTGAACCCCACATAAAAATACATATAAATAAAGTTCGGTTGTGGGGCGGAGACCGCAGTATCGAAATAAACATGCGTAAACATTTCACACACATTATACACACATACATTATACATATATTGTACATATACACACATTGTACATTATAACATACACACACATTATACACCATTGTACATTATACACACATAACATTAACACAATACATTGTCATTATCACACATACATATATACACATTATACACACATGACAATCACATGTAATCACACTCACAGTAAACCTGCTTCCTGATGTCTCTGTCTCTCTCTGTCTCTGTGTCTGTCCCGCCCCATTCACCTGCAGCCAATCAACAATTATCCCTCCCCCCAACAGCTATTTCTTCGTCCCAGACCCTCCCCCGTTCCCTGTCAGCCAATCAGTGTGTCACACACACACACCTACCACAGTGCACACACACACACAGGACTCATCACGCTCATTTTCTCTTCTGATGGGCAAACTGCGGCCTCCATATATGAAAACCAACTCCAGCATTCCTATATTCCCTCTGTAGTTGAGGAATGCTGGGAGTTGTAGTTTTCAAACATCTGGACACTGGTGAGACTTCAAAGTGCCTCAGAATCTTGGTAGTGGAAATATTTTCACCAGTATAACTCACACCTCACACGTTTGTTTTCATTTATCGTGTGACGAGCGAACACACATGTTCCCGAGGCCGATGGTGAAACTTTGAAGATGGCGATGTCAGATCCCAGCTGAGAGTTGTAGTTTGTAAACATCCGACGTGCCAGTGTCCAACATCACTGCAATAAGAGGTGCGGACGCTTCTCCGTGCCACCAATTGGATGTGATGTGACTGAGGGGACCCAGTCACATCAAAAAGCACAGGGAATTATTATTATTATCATTATTATATTCTTATTATTCTTATTATTCTTCTTCTTATTATTTATTTTATTATTATCATTATTATCATTATTATTATTATTATTATTATTATTATTATTATATTTTATTTATTATATTATTTTATTATTATTATTATTATTATCATTATTATATATTATTATTATCATTATCATTATTTATTTTATTATCATTATTTTATTCTTATTTCTTATTATTATTTATATTATTATATTATTATTCTATTATTATTATTATTATTATTATTATTATTATTATTATCTATTATTTTCATTTCATTATCATTATTATTATTATTATTATCACTATTATTATTATCTATTATCTATTGTTATTATTATCATATTATTAGTTATTTTATTAATTTATTAATTATTTATCATTATTTCTTCATTCTTCTTCTTCTTATTATTATTATTATTATCACTATTATTATTATTATCATTGTTATATTATTATTCATTATTATTATTATCATTATTAATTATTATCATTATTATCATTCCTTCTTCTTATATTATTATTATTATTATTATCATTATTATACTATTATTATTAATTATTATTATTATTTATTATCATTATTATTATTATTTTATTTCATTTTAGTTTTTTCAGTATTAGTAGCATTAGACACTAGGGATGAGACACGTAGACACTAGGGATGAGACACGTAGACACTACGGAGACAGACACTAGGGAGCAGACTGGTTGTTGCGCAAGCAAATGTCCTTTACACACATGGAATATGTTCTCTCCTTTACACATGCATGGAACATGTTGTCTCCTTTACAAACACATGGAACATGTTGTCTCCTTTACACATGCATGGAACATGTTGTCTCCTTTACACACACATGGAGCATGTTGTCTCCTTTACACACATATGAAACATGTTCTCTCCTTTACACACACATGGAACATGTTGTCTCCTTTACACACACATGGAACATGTTGTCTCCTTTACACACACATGGAACAGGTTGTCTCCTTTACACACAATGCTACTAATACTGAAATAATAATAATAATGATAATAAATAATAATTAATAATAATATGAGAATAATTAATAATAATAATAATAATTAGAAGAGGAAGATAATAATGATAATAATAATAATGATAATAATAATAAGAATAATAATATAACAATGAAATAATAAATAATAGTGATAATAATAATAATAATAAGAAGAAGAAGAATGAAAATAATGATAAATAATGCTAATATTAATAAAATAACTAATAATAATAATAATAACAATGATTAATAATAATAATAGTGATAATAATAATAATAATAAGAAGAGAATGAAAATAATGATAATAATAATAATAATAATAATAATAATAATAATAATGATAATAATATAATAATGATAAATAATAATAAGAAATAAGAATAAAATAATGATAATAAAATAAATAATGATAATGATAATAATAATAATATAATAATGATAATAATAATAATAATAATAAAATAATGATAATAATAAAATGATAATAATAATAATAATAATAATAATAATAAGTAAGTGATAATAATGATAATAATAAAATAAATAATAGGAAGAAGTAATAAGAATAATAAGAATATAATAATGCTAATAATAATAATTCCCGAGTGTGCTTTTTATGATGACTGGGTCCCTCCGTCACATCACATCCAAATTGTGGCACGGAAGGAAGCGTCCGCACCTCTTATTGCAGTGATGTTGGACACTGGCACGTCGGAATGTACAAACTACAACTCTCAGCGGGGATCTGAACACGCGCCATCTTCAAGTTCACCATCGGCCTGGAAATGTTGTGCGCTAGTCACACGATGATAAATGAAACAAACGTGTGGAGGTGTGGTCGTATACGGTGAAATATTTTCCACTACCAAGATTCTGAGGGCACTGAAGTCTCACCAGTGTCCCAGATGTTTGAAAACTACAACTCCCAGAATTCCTCAAACTACAGAGGGAAAGTATAGGAATGCTGGAGTGTCGGTTTCATATATGGGAGCGCCGCATTTGCCCATCGAAGAGAAAATGAGCGTGATGGTCCTGTGTGTGTGTGTGTGAACTTGTGGTTAGGGTGTGGGTGTGACACACTGATTGGCTGACAGGGAACGGGGGGGGAGGGTCGGGACGAGGAAGGAGGAAGGGAAATAGCTGTTGGGGGGAGGGAAATTGTTGATTGGCTGCAGGTGAAGGGGGCGGGACAGCACAGAGACATGAGAGAGACAGAGACATAGGAAGCAGGTTTACTGTGAGTGTGATTACATGTGATTGTCATGGTGTATAATGTGTATATCATGTATGTGTGATAATGACAATGTATGTGTGCTATATGTTATAATGTTGTGGTATAATGTGACAATGCGTGTATAAATGTGTGTGTATGGGTTATAATTGTACACATGTGTGTATATGTACCAATATATGTATAATGTTATGTGGGTATAATGTGTGTGAAAATGTTTACGCATGTTTATTTCGATACTGCGTCTCTACGCAACACTAACCGTACACTTTATATTATATGTATTTTATGTGGGGTTTCACACCTTTGTGATATTACAGATGGTAATTGAGCGGTTATAGGGTTAACGCCATTGCCATCAGTTATTGAAACAGGACTTGTCAGGTTTATAGCCTGGAGGTTTTTTTAATTCCTTCTCATTATAAAATAATCGTAACGATGATCAGTAATGTGGTTTAACCCATGGGCTACGAGGAACCGGTGCCTTTTATGATTCAGCCTCTAAATTGATGGTGTCAGTTACGGTTACGGTACGGATATCTGCTTATAGGGAGAAGTTCATCGGGGGGTGGGGTATATAATTATACATGGTTTAGCGACCCGCAGAGCCCTACGTCTGTGCCGATAGACGCAAACACTTACACTAGCAGGGCACTGGCCAAGGGGATTGTTTAGAAAAGTTTTGTGTGTTTTACGCATCAAATCCTCAGACTTTCAAAATTAAAAACCATCACTGAACGATAAGAATATTTATATGTATATAATACATAAAGAATTAACAGGGTATTCAATAAAACTGTTTATGTTAAAAATGGTGCCTAATTTGACCCCCAACCCAATAGATGTTAGCTTTCAAATGTTAAATATTATCTGAATTGGTTGGGGCAAAATAAGAACCATTTTAACGATAAATATGGATTTTTGGGGCTCCTAGATGGGATGACGCTGGGACACAGCTCCTCCACATTATAATCGTGTGTTCCCAGTAGTTTTCCAGGGTGATGATGTCACAAGCATAGGGATATGGGGAAAGAGCAGGAATTTAGCAGGACCCCAATGTGTTTAAATGTTGCGTAATGTTAAAGGGCATATTGACTTTATATTCAATAGAGGAACAGAAATTAGCGGAATTCAGGAAAAGGAAAGAAGAGATGAGAACAAATCCAAGATCTCTGTAAGAGACAACGGACAACGCATCATGTTAAAGAGGACTCCTGGGTCTGTACGAGAGATGGAAACCCTACATGGGACTCAGCGACTACAGACCCTCAACCAAAAACTACACTAATGAGGAAATCTGGGAATATGACAAGACGGACCTAGGGATGAGACCACGTCAGACACTAGGGATGAGAAACGTGAGACACTAGGGATGAGACACGAGTAGACACGTGAACTAGGGATGAGACACGTGACATAGGGATGAGACACGTAGAACTATGATGGATGGACACGTAGACACTAGGATGGACACAGGATGGAAGACACTACGGAGACAGACACTAGGGATGGGACAGTAGAACTAGGGATGAGACACGTAGACCCTACCGGAGGACAGACACTGGAGAGCAGCTGGGTTGTTGCGCAAGCAAATGTCCTTTACACCACATGGAATATGTTCTATCGTTACACATGACATTGGAAAAGTGTCTCCTTTACAAAATGGACATGTTGTCTCATTATACACATGCAGGAACTTGTTTGTCTTTCAACAACATGGAGCATGTTGTCATCCTTAAAAATATGAAACATGTTCCTCCTTTACACACACATGGAACATGTTGTCTCCTTTACACACACATTGGAACACATGTTGTTCTCCTGTTAAACAGCACACATGGAAACAGGTTGCCCTACCAACTACGTCTTCTTTACACACACATGGAACAGGTGTCCTCCTTTAACACAGCCATGGAAATGGTTGTTCCTACCATATGTTTTATCCACACGCATGGAGCAGTTTGTTCCTTACACACATATGAAACATGTCTCTCTTTACACCACAAGGAAACAGGTTGTCTCCGATTTACACAACATGGAAAATGTTGTCTCCTGTTACACACACATGCGAACAGGTTTGTCTCCTTCCAACACATGGGAACAGGTTCTTCTGTACACCACAAATAGAACAGGTTGTTTTAATCACATGTTGTCCTTTAACACACATGGAACAGGTTGTCTCCTTTACACACTACATGAACAGGTGTCTCCTTTACCACCAATGGAAACAGGTTTGTCTCCTTTACACCACATGGACAGGGTGTCTCCCTTACCACACACATGAAGGTTGTCTACACATGAAAAGGTTCTCCTGACACACAATGACAGGGTTGTCTCCTTTACACACACATGGAACAGGTGGTCTCCTTTACACAACATGGAACAGGTTTGTCTTACACAACATGGAAAGTTCCTTACACACATGGAACAGGTTGTCTCCTTTACAACAATGGGAACAGGTGTTCTCTGTACACACACGAAACAGTTGTTTTAACACGACACAGAAACGTCTGTCTCCTTTAAACACACACAACGAAACATGTTGTTCCTTTACCACGGAAATTTGCTCAACAACGCGGACAGGCCTACACACAGCGAAAAGTGCCCAAAAGCGAAACATGTTGTCTTCCTTTACAAAACACCACGAACGAAACATTGGTGTCTCCTTTACAAACACACGCGCGAACATGTGTTCTCCTTGACAAACCAACGCGGAACATGTTGTCTCTTTACAAACACACGCGGGACATGGTTGCTCATTTACAAAACACGCGGAACATGTGTCTGCCATTTACAAACACACCGCCGGGAACATGTGTCTCCTATTCAAACACACCGCGGAACATGTTGTCTCCTTTACAAACCAACGCGGAAACATGTTGTCTCCTTTACAAACACAGCAGGGAAAATGTTGTTCCATTTACAAACACCACGCGGAACATGTTGTCTCCTTTACAAACCCGCGGAGGAGACAACTGTGTCTCCTTTACAAACACAGCCGGGGAACATTGTTGTTCTTAACGGAAATGTCTCTTACAAACACGAGCGGACATGTTGTCCCTTTACAAACACACGCGGAACATTTGTCTCCTTTGACAAACACACGCGGAACATGTTGTCTCCTTTACAAACACGCGGAACCATGTGTTCCTTACAGCCATTTTACAAACACACGCGGAACATGTTGTCTCCTTTACTAAAACACACGCGGAACATGATTGTCTCCTTTACAAACACACGCGGAACATGTTGTTCCTTTACAAACACAACGCGGAACATGTTGTCTCCTTTACAAACACACGCGGAACATGTTGTATCCTTTACAAACACACGCGGAACATGTTGTCTTTTTTTTCCCTTACCAAACACAGGGGAAACATGTCGTTCCTACGCGTGACTGTACACACAAACACGCCTTGAGCGGCGAGAAAAACGGGTACTGTTGTCCACCTTAGATACACACCACCATTTACCATGCGTTATTATTATTATTATATTATCATTATTAATTTGGCTTGAAAAGCCAAATTACTGTTCTTTCTATTTCTTCTTCTTTTTCTTCTTCTTTTTCTTCTTCCGTTTTATTCTTCCGCTTTTTTGGACCGTATCTCCTCCCACAGTTTTTGAGCTAGAGACATGAAATTAAACGGTTGGGTTCACAACCAACTGTATAACTGACATAATACCTAATGCACATTGACTTCTGTTCAAGACAATCTCCTCTATATTGTTTATCAGCTGCGTGTATGGATACGTGATTTCTACATTGATACATTGAAGGATTACACACCAAAGTACTAATCTGGCAGAGTACAGGCCTATATGTGTGCGAGAACACAAAACACCCAATTTATTAATTACAAATAGACACACTTACCCACGTTCCCATGATATTCTGATAGCCCCCCGGTCCAGAGAGGGGAATGATGGGAGGTAATACCCCTGATCTTACCCATATTAGGACCACCGTGGTTCTTGGACGCATCTGATCGTCCATTCAGACTAACGGTCGGTCGCGGGCGATAACCCATCATCCCAAGTGATTCTTATACAGCACGGATTTGTGCTGCAGTCCCTACCGGCCTGTGAGCACCCCCACAAGAACAAGAGTGTCAGTGTCCTTAAGGCCAAGGCAGTGATGGCTTTTCAAAGGGGCAATTTCCGAGAGCTTTACAAAACCCTGAAGGGTCCCCAGTTCTCCCCACACAAACACACCAGACTGCTCAACCATGAGGGCGCCCTCTAGGGGCAGTGGGGAAATACAGGGTAAGGAGAAAGCTCCCTTTGCCTAGGTCCATTTTGGAAAACAGCCGGAGTGTGCTGAGGGAATGGTATGCCCACAACCCCTACCCATCTCCCAGGGAAAAAATGGAATTATCACCACTTAGGTCAGCTCCCAGTAGCTGGTGTTGTGCTGGTGGTGCCAGGGAGATGTCCTCGTGGTTATGTATAATGGAACGTTAGGGGGGCCCAAAAATCTGACTTGTGCCTCGGGCCCCATTTGGTCTTAATCCAGCTCTGACTGTGAGTGATAAAGATGGTGATCTGCACTGCCTAAGGTAACCTTACGGGCAAGGCCACACTGCACCACAAACACAATCGCACACGTAATGGAACGCGAGTACGATCCGCTGTGACTGCGCGTGAGATTTCTTCTTTTGAGATACGAAACTGCATGCGCGAACGCAAAAAAAACCGTGATAGTGTGGCTTATCCCTTACCTTGTCTTCCTGTATCCCTTGTGTGAGGGCGTGTATACGGACAGTGTGTATGCCAGTCTATGCCAGTCTATGCCAGTCAGTGTTTATGTTGGTCAGCGCATTTTCTTTCATCCAACATTTTGCTATAGGGCCCATTGACTTTTAGCTACACCCCTGAGCAGACCTCTGATTGGGGAGAATGGCCTGTGAGCACCCCCACAAGAACAAGAGTGTCAGTGTCCTTAAGGCCAAGGCAGTGATGGCTTTTCAAAGGGGCAATTTCCGACCCTGAAGGGTCCCCAGTTCTCCCCACACAAACACACCAAACTGCAGCAACCATGAGGGCGCCCTCTAGGGGCAGTGGGGAAATACAGGGGAAGGAGAAAGCTCCCTTTGCCTAGGTCCATTTGGGAAACAGCCGGAGTGTGCTGAGGGAATGGTATGCCCACAACCCCTACCCATCTCCCAGGAATTATCACCACTTAGGTCAGCTCCCAGTAGCTGGTGTTGTGCTGGTGGTGCCAGGGAGATGTCCTCGTGGTAATGTATAATGGAACGTTAGGGGGCCCCATTTGGTCTTAATCCGGCTCTGACTGTGAGTGATAAAGATGGTGATCTGCACTGCCTAAGGTAACCTTACGGGCAAGGCCACACTGCGCCACAAACACAATCGCACACGTAATGGAACGCGAGTACGATCCGCTGCGATTGGGCGTGAGATTTCTTCTTTTGAGATTCCAAACTGCGTGCGCAAATGCAAAAAAACCGTGATAGTGTGGCTTATCCCTTACCGTGTCTTCCTGTATCCCTTGTGATAGAGACCAGTGTGAGGGCGTGTATACGGACAGTGTGTATGCCAGTCTATGCCAGTCTATGCCAGTCAGTGTTTATGTCGGTCAGCGCATTTTATTTTCATCCAACATTTTGCTATAGGGCCCATTGACTTTTAGCTACGCCCCTGAGCAGACCTCTGATTGGGGAGAATTCCAGATACACGGTTCGGCCCCACATTGTCTGGAAGAGAAGATCTGGTTCCTCTAACCCACTAACCCTAATATAACACTGGGGACTGTTCCAGGGGGGAATGGCATTTCTATATGTCCTTTGAAAGAGCTAATACCAATAGTAAACCCATTCATGCCCAGTCACTACACACTGCCCTGACAGATGGATATATTGTTCTTATATAAGTCTGGGGGAACCTGCTTTATTTACAGCGTCTCACAGGTGGTGGCGGATTCATGAACTTTCTCTATGGACATTTTAAAACTATTAACACACTGTGACAGTGTAATGGACACTTCTACTAACCAATGGGGGGAAGGGGCGGGTGTTGTGTTTTCTGTGATGCACTGATTGGTTATAGCATCAATTGACAAAGATCCGTTTAGGGATCGAAACATGTTGGTATAAAACATTTCGGGGCGATTTACCCAGATCCGCTGGGCAAATTTATGGTGATAAAAATCACCCGCGCATCCGATGCTCATGATTCAATATGGCGTTTGCGCTAGTTTTAGTAAATAGCTGGCATTAAAATCCCGCAGTGAGTAAATGCCTTTTCGGGATTAACCCACATTCGCGAATGTGAATAGCGATCAGGATATTTACCCAGAGCGATCGCGTCAATGAGCCTGTTCTTGTTTAGTCGGTTTTACTACGTGACGTCCCCTTCCTTTACCTTCCTTCACTGCCCTTTACTTCTGGGAACGGAGCAGTAGGGAGGAGATACCCAACCACATACCTGCATGGACTCTAATTTATATTATTATTATTATCATTATTATTATTATTATTATTATTATTATTATTATGCTAAATCAATGGGCCCTATAGCAAAATGTTGGATGAAAAAAATGCGCTGACCAACATAAACACTGACTGGCATAGACTGGCATAGACTGGCATACAACACTGTCCGTATACACGCCCTCACACAAGGGATAAGCGTCGAAGACAAGGTAAGGATAAGCCACACTATCACGCGGTTTTTTTTTGCGTTGCGCATGCAGTTTCGATCTCAAAGAAGAAATCTCACGCCAGATCAGCAGCGGATCGACTCGCGTTCCATTACGTGTGCGATTGTGTTTGTGGGCAGTGTGCCTTGCCCGTAGGTTACCTGAGCAGTGCAGATCACCATCTTTATCACTCACAGTCAGAGCGGATTAAGACCAAATGGGGCCCCCATCAATTTCCCCTAAGTTCCATTATACATACCACGAGCGATCTCCCTGGCACCCCAGCACAACACCAGCTACTGGGAGCTGACCTAATGGTGATATTCCATTCCTGGGAGATGGGTAGGGTTTGTGGCATACCATCCTCCTCAGCACACTCCGGCTGTTTTCCAAATGGACCTAGGCAAAGGAGCTTTCTCCTTACCCTGTATTTCCCCCACACTGCCCCTAGAGGGCGCCCTCATGGTTGCTGCAGTTGGTGTTTTGTGTGGGGAGAACTGGGGACCCTTCAGGGTGGCTCGGAAATTGCCCCTTTGAAAGCCATCACTGCCTTGGCCTTAAGGAACTGACACTCTGTTCTTGTGGGGGTGCTCACAGGCCGGTAGGGACTGCAGCACAACCGTGCCTGTATAAGATTCACTTGGGATGATGGGTTATCGCCCGCGTACCGACCGTTAGTCTGAATGGACGATCCATGCGTCCAAGAACCACGGTGGTCCTAATTGGGTAAGAATCAAGGGTATACCCTCCCTCATTCCCCTCTCTGGACCGGGGGGCTATCGATATCATGGGAACGTGGGTAAGTGTGTCTATTTGTAATTTAAATTTGGGTGTTTTGTGTTCTCGCACACACTACTAGGCCTGTACTCTGCAATTAGTACTTTGGTTGTGATCCTTCATGTATCATGTTGAAATCAGTATCCTACACGCAGCTGATACCATTAGAGGAGGATTTGCTTGAACAGAAGTCAGTGGTGCACATTAGGTATATGTCAGTTATAACAGTTGGTTGTGAACCCAACCGTTTAAATTTCATTCTCTAGCTCAAAAACGGGGAGGAGATACGGTCCAAAAAAGCGGAGAATAAAACGGAAGAAGAAAAAGAAGAAGAAAGAAGAAGAAATAGAAAGAACAGTAATTTGGCTTTTCAGCCAAATTAATAATGATAATATAATTAATAATAAAAATGATAAATAATATGTAATAATAATAATAATAATAATAATATAATGATCATAATAAGAATAATATATATGATACTAACTATAATGTACACTAATCGGCTATAACATCCCAGTACGACACTGTCCTCACTGACTAAATGGCTACGCCCCTCGCTACCTCCTCCTCCTCCCCTCCTCCATCGCTCCTGCTAACCTCACTCCTCCTACCCGACGTATATCCCAGACATGCTGCTACATCCTACTATCCTCCGCGCCCGGCCTCTGCATCTCCTGCTGCCTCCTGCTACTCCTCCTCCTGCTCCTCTGCCCTCCTCCCCCTCCTCCGATCCTCCTCCTCGCCTCCCTCCTGCTCCCATCCTCCTCCTGCCCTCTCTACTGCTCCTCCCCTCCTCCTCCTCCTGCTCCTCCTCCCTCTGCTCACTCCTCCCTCCTGCTCCTCTCTGCTCCCTACCTCCTGCTCTCCCTCCTGCTCCTCCTGCCTCCTCCCCCGCCGCCGCCGCTCTCGCCTCCTCCGCCCTCCTCCTCCTCGCTTCCTCTACTCCCTCCTCCCTCTCCGCCTCCGTCCTGCTCTCCTGCCTCCTCCTCCTCCTCCTCCCCATCCTTGCTCCTCCTCCTCCTCCTCCCTCTGCATCCTCCTCCTCCTCCTCCTCCTCCCCTCCTGCTCCTCCTCCTCCGCCCTCTCGCTCATCTCCTCCTACGGCTCTCCGCCATCCTCCTCCTGCTCCTCCTCCTCCTGTCTCCTGTCTTTGCTGCCCTAGCCCTACGTACCTCCGCCAAGAATCACCTTCGGTGTGGCTAAAGACGCTTTTCCGTACAAAACCCTGTCTTCTTTGCGTGTGGCCCGGTCCCGTCAGGCTGTCCCCCCCTCCCCCTTGCACGGCTAGAAGCTCCGCCCTCCCTATCAGCTGACTTCGCACTGCCGTCTATTGCAAACCCCTCAGTGGATCCTGCATGCCCTTAGTCATCGGCCTGATGTGGTGATCGCCCTCGTCCCCGACTATGAACAACCCCCCGTGTGGCGTGTGAAACTGTAATATTCCATAAACCATTGGGCACCCTGAGTTCCCTCCCACGCTTCCCGACCTTGGTCTAAACGTCACCTCCCACCCGCCTTCCCACTACAGGGGCCTTCTACGGCTGCTGGAGTTGTAGTTTTTCATTATTCTGGACGACGCCGCAGTTTGCCCTCAGACCCTGAACTCGGGCGTGAGATCCTGGTGTGTGTGTGTGCCTGGTGGTCGTGTGTGTGTGTGCACACTGCTTGGCGGGGCACACGGGGGAGGTCGGATCTGAAGGCTGTCCCCTCGCTGGTGGGGGGGTAACTTGTTGCTTGGCTGCACGGTGATGCGGCCGGCCGACGCACTCGACGCGACCGCGGACCTCCGGGCAGCCGTGTTCCTGTAGTGTTCCTCCTTGATGTCTGTGTGTTGTGTGTATACGGTATGTCGTTTGTGACGTAATGTATGTGGTGTCTAATGTATTGGGTGTATAATGTCCATGTGTGTATATTGGTGTATATGTACAATGTGTGTTACTGTACTATACTGTCTAACTGTATGTGTGTACTTGTGTGTGACATGTTATTCGCATGTTTATTTGCGATCTGCGTCTCTGTCCCTCCCGTCCTTTATATAGTGTCCATTTTTGTAATGTGGGGTTTCACCGTTGTTGACGAGGTTGAACATGTGAACACTTACAACACGGTTCCGCATTGCCCTCACGTTTTATGCCCATGACTTGTCCAGGTTAGCCTGGAGGTTTTTTTCATTCCTTATCCTTCTCACCTACTAAAATATATACGCTGAATCAGTAACGTGGGTTTAAACCCATGGGCGGACGCAAGGGACCGTGCCTATTGTATAGAGATCATCGCTAAAGATGTGTCAGTGTACGGTACGGGAGGAATATCGCTGTATAGGGGCATATTCTATCGGGGTGGCTTTAAAATAATGCACATGGGTACGAGCAACCCCGCGAGCCCTCGTCTTTGCCGTACCGACGCAAACACTTTACATGCAGGGCACTGGCCAGGGGATTTTAGAAAGTTTTTGTTGTGTTGTTTTTAGCTCAAATCCTCAGACTTCAAAATAAAAAAGCATCACTGACATAGACTAATTTTATATGTATATACTATACAGAATTAACAGGGTTATTCATAAATTTCTTATCGTTAAAAATGTGCTATTGTGACCCCAACCATCAGTATGTTAGCTTCACATGTTAAATATATCTGATTGGTTGGGGCAAAATAAGCACCATTTTTACACATAAATATGGATTTTTGGGCTCCTAATGGGATGAACGTCTTGGACAACATCTCCTCCACATTATAATCGTGTTCCCAGTATTTTTCCAGGGTGAATGATGTACTAGCAAGAGGATTATGGAAAGAGCAGGAATTTAGCAGGACCCCACATGTGTTTCATGTTGGCGTTCATGTTAACGGCATATTGCTCTTTAAATATATCAATAGATGGAACAGAATTAGCGGAATTCCGGAAAGGAAGAAGAATGAAGACAAATCCGGTAATCGCTGTAAGAGACAACGGAAACGCGTCATGTTAAGAGACCGCTCTGGTCCTGTACAGAGATGGAAACCTACATGTGGACTCAGGACTACAGACTCCTCAACACAACTACACAATCTGGTAAATCTGGGAATATGAATATGACGGACACTCAGTAAGGATCAGACACGTAGACACTGGGATCAGAACACTTAGCACTATTGGTCAGACACTTAGACACTATGATTAGACACTTCCCGATGAACTCAGTCGCTGATGAGACACGTAGACCCTAGGATGAACACTAGACCCTAGGATTTACACTTAGACCCTAGGGATGAGACACGTAGACCCCTAGGCTAGGCCTGATAGACACGAACCTACCCTGGAGCCTAGCCTAGGATGAGACACTTAGACCTAGGGATAGAACCCGTTAGACCCTATAGGATAACACGTAACCCAGGATGAGACACGTAGACCCCTCAGGGATTGAGACACGTAACCCGAAGCCCGTACCCTGATTAGAGAACGAGTGGATGAGACACTTAGGACCTAGGGAGAGACCTACTAGGATAGACCCGAGGGAGACACACGTGAACAGATACCGGACCCAAGAACACAATAGGGATAGAACAGACATACGTGAGAGAGGAGACTGTGTTGCGCCAAGCAAATGTCCTTTACACACGGACATGGTTGTCCCTTTACACATGCATGGAACATGTTGTGCTCCTCGCTGTACAGCTTGCATGCATGGAACATGTTTTGCTCCTTTACACACTGCATGGGAACATGTGTCTCCTTCAATCATGACCAGGTTCTTACACCATGGCGCATGTGTCTCCTTTACACATCATATAACATGTTCTCTCGTCCTTTACAACACCCCATGGACACAGGTTGTTCTCCTTTACACACACATGAACAGTGTCTCCTTGTACTACACACATGGAACAGGTTTCTCCTTTAACACACACGGAACAGGTTGTCTTCCTTACACACACACGGAAAGCAGGCTTTGTCTCCTTTACACATCACACGGAACAGGTGTCTCCTTACACACGACACTGGAACAGGTGTTGTCCCCCGTAATACACACCATCACGGTCTCTTAACAAGACGTTTTCCTCCTTTACACACACATGGAACAGGTTGTCTCCTTTACACACACATGAACTGGTTGTCTCCTTTACACCCACATGGAAAGGTTGTCGTCCTTACACTCCTACACAATGGACGTTGTCTCCTTTACACCACTGGAACATGTTTCTCCTTTACACACACATGAACACTTGCCTTACACACAGGTAAGGTTGTCTCCTTTACAACACACACGGGTTGTCCTCCTTTACACACACACACGGAACAGTTGTCTCTCACACCTTGAGTCTTCTTACACACACACGAACAGGTTGTCCCTCCTTTAACACACACACGGACAAGCGTTGTCTCCTTGGACCACAACACGTAAGCGGTTGTCTCCTTTGCACACACACGGCACAGGTTGTCTCCGTCTAGCACACACACGGACAGGTTTTCCCTTTACCACGAATTGCTCACAAACACCACGACAAGGTTGTCTCCTTTACACACAACCACGGAACAGGTTGTCTCCGTTACAACCACACAACGGTACATGTTGTCCTCCTTTACACACACAACCGGAAACAGTTGTCTCCTTTACAACACACACGGAACAGGTTGTCTCCTTTACAAACACACGGACACGGTTGTCTCCCTTTACACAATCATACGGAACAGGTTGTGTCTCCTTATTACACCACAACACGAACAGTTTTTGTCTCACTTTTACACACACCACGGAACCGGTTGTCCTCCTTTACAAACAACGAGAAACACAGACAGGTTGTCTCTCTTTACACACACATGCGGAACAGTTGTTCTCCTTTACACACCACGACAGGCCTCGCGTGACACCCAGGCATTGTCTCTAACACACAGGACAGTTGTCTCTTTACCAACCACGGAACAGGGTTTTCTCTTACACCACGAACGTTTCTTACAACCAGAACAGGTTTTGTCTCCTTTAACACATCAACCCGGAACAGGTTTGTCTCCTTTACAATAACAAACACACGGAACAGTGTCTTACAAAGAATTGTCTCTTTCTACACACACACTGAACAGGTTTTGGGTCCTCCTTTCACACACACACGGAACAGTTGTCCTCCTTTATCCACAATAACACGGAACAGGTTGGTCTCCTTTACAACAACGACGTTTCCTTACCCAACGGAACAGGTTGTCTCCTTTACACAACCGCAACGGGAACAGGTGTCTCCTTTACACACACACGGAACAGGGTTGCTCCTTTACACACACACACGGAACAGATTTGCTCCTTTATACACCCACAACAGCTTTCACACACCGAACAGGTTGTCCTCCTTTCCACAACACAACGGAACAGGTTGTGCTCCTTACACACACACACACGGAACAGGTTGTCTCTCTTTACACGACAACAGCGCAACGTTCGCTCTTTACACACGCAGACGAACAGGTTGTCTCCTTTACACCCACACACCGGACACGGTTGTCTCCTTTACACCCACACGGAACCGGTTGTCCCTTTACCCACAAACACGGAAGGTGCTAACAACCGTCATGTTGCGCTCCTTTACCAACACACACGGAACAGGTTTCTCCCTTTAACACACACGGAACAGTTGTTTCGCTTTACACACACACGGAGACAGTTTGTCCTCCTTACACACACACTGTAACAGGTTGTCTCCTTTTACAAAAAACACACCAGACCAGGTTTCCTCCTTCACACACACACGGTGACTGACACAGGATTTGTCTCCTTACAACCACACGTGTCCTTACAACACGGACGGTTTGTCTCCTTTACACACACACCTGGAAAACCGTTTTGCCTCCTTTGATGCACACACACCTATCGGAACAGGTTTCTGCTTTTCACACACACACGACACGTACAACGTTTTCCTCCTGTACACACACCGAACCAGACACAGGTTGGTCTCCTTTACCCAAGAAAAAAACAAACAACACACGGACATGTTTGCACTCCTTTTTTTTATTTTTTTTTTTATTTTTTCATGATTTGGTACAAATTAATACAAACCCACACACAAAAAAAAAACATTCCTAGCAACACACACGGAACAGGGATTTGTCTCTCCTCCTCTCTCTTCCTTTATTTTCTTTCTTTGTCCTTCCTTTAAATCACGACACACCACGGAACAGGTGGTTGTCTCCTTCCTCTCCCTCCTTTCCTCCTTCTCGCTCCTTTATACAACCAAACCCTACACATACCGGACAAGGTTTTGAGTCTCCTGCTATTTCTTTAACGCACAACACACAAAAAACACAAATATACCAGCCACAAAAAACACACCGGAACAGGTTGTCCTTTGTCTCCCTCCTTCTTCCTTTTTGTCATTGTTTTTTGGCTTTCTTTTTTTTTTTTTTTCCTGTTTGTTTTTGTTTTTTTTCTTTCTTTTTTTTTTTCTTTCTATCATTATTTTTTTTTTATTTTTTTTTCCCATTTCATCATAATTACTCCACAACAAAAACAATACACAACATAGCCACGGAACAACAAAACAGGTTGTCTTTTCCTCCTTTATTAACAAAAATACACAAAACAACCACAACGCTACACTATACACCTCCTCTTACACACTCCTTTTTCGTCAATATTGTACTCCTTTTATTTTTTTGTTTTTCTTTGAACTTCTTTTTTGCTTTTACAACACAGACGACGCGGGTGAAACACCACCAAGGTCAGCCAAATGTTGCTCCCTCCTTTACAACAACAACACAACACGGAACAGGTTGTCTCACTTCCTTCCCCTCCTTCCTTTTTTTTTGTTGTTATTTATTTTTTTTTTTTTTTATACCCCCACAACACAGGTGACACAAGGGTAACTGAGCACAAGAAGGAACAGTTTGTCGCATCTTTCTTCAAATAATCACAAAAAAAAAAAAAAAGCTTTTACACACACCCCGGACAATGTTTGTCTTTTTTCCTCCATTCAATCCTTTACAACATACGAAATACACCAACACACAAACATACGGAACAGACCGGTTGTTTTTCCCTGTTACAACAAACACAAAAAGAAAAAACAACAACACGGAAACACGGCAGGTTGTCTCCTTTACCAACCAAACACACACACTCAACAGGTTTGTCCCCTCCTTTACATACACACATCACGGATTAACCAGTTTGTCTCCCCTTTTAACAACACACACGGAACAGGTTGTCTCCTTTACACCACACAACGGAACAGGTTTGTCCTCCTTTACCCTACACCACACGGATGAACAACATGTTGTCCCTTTGCACACTAGCATCGGAACAAGGTTGTCCTCCCTTTGCAACACACAACGGAAACAGGTTTCTCCTTTACAAACACCCGTGGAACAGGTTGTCTCTTTACAAACCACACGGAACTAGGTTGTCTCCTTTCCACCAAACACAAGAACACGGTAACAGGTTTGTCCCTTTACAACCACACGGAACAGTTGTCCCCCTTTACACACACAACTGAAACGGTTTTGCCCTCCCCTTGTACAACACACACACGGGAACAGGTTGTCTCCCTTTACACACCACGGAACAGGTTGTCCTCCTTTACAACACACACGGAACAAGGTTGTTCTCCTTTACCACACAACCGGAACAGGTTTTCTCCCTTTACACACAACACGGACCAGTTTTCCTCCTTTACACAACACACAAACGGAGACAACAGGTTTTGTCTCCTTTACCCACACACGTAACAGGTTGTCTCCTTTACCACACACGGACAGGGTTGTCTCCTTTACACACCCACGGACCAGTTGTCCTCCTTTTACATTACACACACACGGAACAAGTTTGTCTCCTTTACAAACACACGGAACAGGTTGTCTCCTTTTAACACAACAAACAACCGAAACCACACAACACAACACACGGAACTATGTTGTTGTCTTGTCTCCTTTACACCAACACACACGAACACAAAGACAGACGGTTTGTCGCTGTCTCCTTTTAATCCTTTACAAACACAAACACAAACGGATCACGGAAGAACCAAAACAGCAAGGTTGTCCTCCTTTACACAACACACACAAACGGAAACAGGTTGTTCTTCCTTTACAAACACACAACACACCGGACAAAAACGGTGGTCTCCTTTATTACAAAACAACACACACGGACAAACCAGGTTGTCTCCTTTAACAAAAAACAAAAAAACACAACAACACACACGGAACAGGGTTTGTCTACCTTTACAAAACACACACACAACGGACACAAAAGGTTTGTCTCCTTTACCAACCCCACACACCACGGAACAGGTTGTCTCCTTTACAAACAACAACACAACAACAACAAACACGGACCAGGGTTGTCACTCCTTTACAACCCAAAAAAACCAAACAACATCACCACCCAAACATATGCTAATCAGAACATTTGAGTCTGCTTTAGTTACGCCGATGCCTGGTGAACAAGCGCAGTGGTGACAAGAAGACGTTGAATTAGTCTGCATTTAACCCAAACATTACTTACCCACAACAACCCTACCAGACACCAAAACCAACAAAAACCCCATACCCAACACAAAACCCCCCACAGGGTAGAAATTACCCTTTGACACACGCAGACAATGTAATTTTACCAAAACCAAGAAACGAAGAACTCCTCCCCTAACAACCAACTAGCTGCACGTTTCTCGTGTTGTTATTGGTGACTACCTACCCACCACGCTTGCAGTGATACATCTGCTCACAATGACCATAGCCGAACTCACCTCATTCAGATTTGATGGCTATCCCTGCTCTTCGCTTTGATTATTCCTATATAAGTGCTGAGGAAGAAGAGAAAGGAGCGAACATTTGGAGGAGACGTGGAGTCTCCCGGCTCATTGTCCTATGACATTTTGTTCAGATACAGAATTACATTTCGTTCGGGTACAGAATTACGTGTTGTGCAGATACAGAATGACATTTTGTTTGGATACAGAATGACATTTGTTTGGGTACAGAATTACGTGTTGTGCAGATACAGAATGACATTTTGTTTGAATACAGAATTACGTGTTGTTTGGATACAGAATGACATTTTGTTTGGATACAGAATTACATTTTGTTCAGGTACAGAATTACGTGTTGTGCAGATAAAATATGACATTTTGTTTGGATACAGAATTACGTGTTGTGCAGATACAGAATGACATTTTGTTTGGATACAGAATGACATTTTGTTTGGGTACAGATTACGTGTTGTGCAGGTACAGAATGACATTTTGTTTGGATACAGAATGACAATTTGTTCGGGTACAGAATTACGTGTTGTGTAGATACAGAATGACATTTTGTTTGGATACAGAATTACGTGTTGTTTGGATACAGAATCACGTGTTGTCCAGATACAGAATGACATTTTGTTCGGGTACAGAATTACGTGTTGTGTAGATACAGAATGACATTTTGTTTGGATACAGAATTACAGTTTGTTTGGTTACAGAATTATGTGTTGTGCAGGTACAGAATGACATTTTGTTTGGATACAGAATGACATTTTGTTTGGATACAGAATTACGTGCTGTGCAGATACAGAAAGACATTTTGTTTGGTACAGAATACGTGTGTTGCAGATACAGAATGACATTTTGTTTGGATACAGAATGACATTTTGTTTGGGTACAGAATTACGTGTTGTGCAGATACAGAATGACATTTTGTTTGGGTACAGAATTACGTGTTGTGCAGATACAGAATGACATTTTGTTCGGGTACAGAATTACGTGTTGTTTGGATACAGACTGACATTTTGTTTGGATACAGAATGACATTTTGTTTGGGTACAGAATACGTGTTGTGCAGATACAGAATGACATTTTGTTTGGATACAGATGACATTTGTCTTGGGTACAGAAATTACGTGTTTTGCAGATACAGAAGACATGTGTTGGGTACAGAATTAGTTTGTGGCAGATACAGAAGACATTTGTTTCGGGTACAGAATTACGTGTTTGTTTGGATACAGGAAAGACATTTTGTTGGTACAGAATGAATTTGTTGGGTACAGGAATACGTGTTGTGCAGATACAGAATGACATTTATTTTGGATACAGAATGAGTATTTTGTTTGGATACAGAATGACATTTGTTTGGGTACAGAATTCGTTGTTGTGCAGATACAGAATGACATTTTGTTTGGGTACAGAATTACGGGTTGTAGTTTGGTACGAATGACATTTTGTTTGGATACAGAATGACATTTTGTTTGGGTACAGAATTACATGTTGTGCAGATACAGAATGATATTTTGTGTGTTACATCCTACGGTGTCTACATTACACTATTTAAGCTGCGTGTGCAGATCTACAAAGAACGCACAGTTTAGAGGGACTGGTGACTTGTAGTTGTGCTGGAAGATCCTGGTGAGTTGTCCCCTAGAGAGTGACATGATGGGGTCCTGTCCCCTCTAGTGACATTACAGTTCTACTCACCTGTCCAGGTAATGACAGTGAACTGGACCAACCCCAGGAGAACCTTCCATCTCCCCTTCATGTTGCTTTGTACTTGTTAATCCCCCAGCTGATTCCAGCGCAGGCGCCTGGCCCTCCCTCCGCCTGGTCAGGGACCCATCTGAACAGAACGGTCTCTTTTGTATTCCCACCATAACAACCAGAGCTGAGCAGCATGTGAAATGACCTTGGACGCTGTAACCCTTTCCTTCCCCTACCAAGGGTTCAGTTCTGTCGTTCCTGGTCTGTGCCACGTGGCAGCGATAGAGTTAAACCCACTAAACATTGATTTTGTTTGTCTGGACTCTGGAGCTGGTTGGACATTGAGCCCCTCTGTCCTCCAGACTCGCCCTCTCCAGCTTTCCTTTCAGAGGCAGAGCTGATGGGGTCAGAATAGTAAAGAAAAGACAGACTAGCTTTGGGTGTGTGGCCCTGCTGTGTTATTGGCCCCATACAAACCCACCAATCCCTGCCAAAGCTCACACAACCGACCCACACAAACCAAGAAATTTCACATGGACCCTAAGGTTACAATAGTGTAGCGTAGAGAGAAAATATAACTTTGTATCTGCACAGATGATATACATCACAACAGCAGCCAATCAAATCACAGAATCAAATCACCCCCAATAAATCCTCAGGGGTGGGGTTTAATGAGCCCAGTCTCTGCACTAAAGCTAGGTACACACATGAAAGATTTGGTCGCAATCGTCATACGAGCGCAATCCAACGACCGTATCGATCATGGTTTGTTGTACACACAGTAGCGACCAAAACAACGAAGGATATTGTCGTTAAAGTATGAATAATGATGTCATGACGTAAACAGGAAACGAGTTAACGCACGGAAGTTACAAACATGTATTACGTTCGAATGACGAACTTATAAAACAGGAAGTTACGAGCATCTGAAAAACGTGTTTGTATATTGTTGGTTGCGATCCGTATAGAGTACACTCAGGGGTGTCTCTCTAATGAGGCAATATGAGCAAAATGCTCAGGGGCGGCAGAGCTCACTTTAAATTTTTTTTCTTTAGAAAAGTGTCAGGCAGAGCAGAAGGAAAACTAGAAAGGGAAAGTTTAAGTATAAACTTTGAATTTGGCTGAAGGGCTGCATTTTGGAGGGAATATGGGTGTTTGTGCAGATTTTAAAACTCAATAATGGCATGATGAGTTTTGATTGCTGTTTGGGAAAAAAAAAACTGTTGTGTACCACCCAAAGTGGTGCTAATTTTGATCAATCAATCAGAAAGCTAACATCTGATGGTTAGGGCAAATTACACCATTTTCAAGATAAGATTTTGAATCTCTCTGATCTTTTTGATCATTGGTCAAAATTTTTTTTTGACTTTAGTTACCTTAAGTATGGCTGCCACAGTAATGGATAGTAGCTAGTAGGTGTGTGTACCTGGTTTGGTGAGGGGGTATGTTTGTTTGTGTTTATAATAAAACATCTTTATTTGAGGATAATCTAAATTAGTTTTTTTGACTTAGTTACCCTTTAAATATGGCTGCCAGAATGGAAAGGTAGGTCAGTAGGTGTGTGTACCTGGGTCTGGTTGAGGGGGTATTTTTTGTGGGCAAAATTAGGGCAAAATTAGCACCATTTTCAATGATAAGAACTTTTATTGAATCTCTCTGTATCTTTTTGATCATTGGTCAAAATTTTTTTTGACTTTAGTTACCTTTAAGTATGGCTGCCACAGTAATGGATAAGTAGCTAGTAGGTGTGTGTACCTGGGTCTGGTTGAGGGGGTATGTCTTTTTGTGTTTATAACCATAAAACTATCTTTATTGAGGATAAATCTAAATTAGTTTTTTTGACTTTAGTCCTTTAATATGGCTTCCATGGAATGGAAGGTAGGTCAGTAGGTGTGTGTACCTGGGTCTGTTGAGGGGGTTATTTTTGTGGGCAAAATTAGGGCAAAAAGTAGCACCATTTTCAATGATAAGAACTTTTATTGATCTCTCTGATCTTTTTGATCATGGTCAAAATTTTTTTTTGACTTTAGTTACCCTTAAGTATGGCTGCCACAGTAATGGATAAGTAGCCTAGTAGGTGGTGTGTACCTGGGTCTGGTTGAGGGGGTATGTCTTTTTTGTGTTACAACCATAAAACTATCCTTTATTGAGGATAAATCTAAATTAGTTTTTTGACTTTAGTTACCCTTTAATATGGCTTCCATGGGAATGGAAAGGTTAGGTCAGTAGGGGTGTACCTGGTTCTGTGTGGGGGTTGGGGTATCACCTTTTGTATTTATGACCATGAAAAAAATGTTTTGAAATATCCACATTTGAGGATGTTACCATTATAGTCTATGGGGAAAAAATGTCCGAAAATTCACCGATAACGCCGTAACGCTTCCGCGGAATTCCTTAGCTAGAAGATAGCACACTTCTCCATATATGCCCCGCACGTCTGTACCGAATTTCATGTCTCTAGCTCAAAAACTGTGGGGAGGAGGAGATACGGTCCAAAAAGGGAAGAATAAAATGGAAGAAAAAGAAGAAGAAGAAGAAGAAATAGAAAGAACAGTATATTGGCTTTTTCAAGCCAAATTAAATAATAATGATAACATCAATAATAATAAATAATAATAATAATAATAAATGATATAATAATATAATAATAATAATGATCATATAATGATAATATAATGATAATAATAATAATATGATATAATAATATGATCATAATAATAATAATAGATAATAATATGATCATAATATAATAATGATAATAATAATAAAATAATAATGATAATGATAATAATAATAATAATAATAATAATGATAAAAAATGATAATAATAAGATACTAAAAATATTATGTATATAACAATGATAATAATGTAATGTATAATTAATAATAATAATAATAATAATGATAATAATGATAATGATAATAATAATATAATAATGATAATGATAATAATGATAATGATAATGATAATGATATATAATAATAATAATAATAATAATAATAATATAATGATAATAATAATGATAATGATAATATATAATGTAATAATGAAAATAATGATAATGAAATAATGATAATGAAATGTAATATAATAATAATAATAATAATAATGATAATAATAATAATACTAATTAATAATAATAATAATGATAATGATAATGGATAATATAATGAAATAATAATAATAATGATAATGATAATAATAATAATAATGATAATAATAATACTATAAATAATATAATAATAATAATGATAAATAATAATAATAATATAATAATGATAATAATAATGATAATAATAATATAATAAATGATTAATGATAATAATAATAATAATAATGATAATGTAATATTATATAATATAATAATAATAATAATGTAATAATAAATAATGAAATAATTAAGGATAATGATAATAATAAAATAATATAATAAAATAATAATAATGATAATAATGATAATGTAATACTAATATATAATACTAATAATTATAATAATAATAATAATAATAATAATATATAATGATAATAATAATAGATAATAATAATGAGGAATGATACTAATTATAATATATAATAATAAAATAATAATAATAATTGACTTTTAGCTACACCCCTGAGCAGACCTCTGATTGGGGAGAATTCCAGATACACGGTTCGGCCCCACATTGTCTGGAAGAGAAGATCTGGTTCCGCTAACCCACTAGCCCTAATATAACACTGGGGACTGTTCCAGGGTGGAATGGCATTTTTATATGTCCTTTGAAAGAGCTAATACCAATAGATAACCCATTCATGCCCAGTCACTACACACTGCCCTGACAGATGGATATATTGTTCTTCATATAAGTCTGGGGGAACCTGCTTTATTTACAGCGTCTCACAGGTGGTGACAGTGTAATGGACACTTCTACTAACCAATGGGGGGAAGGGGCGGGTGTTGTGTTTTCCGTGATGCACTGATTGGATATAGCACCCAGGTACACACACCGACTGATCTACTTATCCATTACTGTGGCAGCCATACTTAAAGGGTAACTAAAGTAAAAAAAAACTAATTTAGATTTATTCTCAATAAAAAATTGTTTTATGGTTGTAAACACAAAAAAGACATACCCCCTCAACCAGACCCAGGTACACACACCTACTAATCTACTTATCCATTACTGTGTCAGACATACTTAAAGGGTAACTAAAGTAAAAAATTTTTTTTGACCAATCATCAAAAAAGTTTGTTTTTTTTAACCCCCACATGGCACAGGTACACACACCTACTGACCTACCCCTCCATTACTGTGGCAGCCATACTTAAAGGGTAACTAAAGTCAAAAAAAGTTGACCAATCATCAAAAAAGTTTGTTTTTTAACCCCTAACCTGACACAGGTACATACACCTACTGATCTACTTATCCAATACTGTGGCAGACATACTTAAAGGGTAACTAAAGTCAAAAAAATACATTTTGATCAAAAATCATTATCATTGAAAATGCCACTAATTTTGCCCTAACCAATCAGATGTTAGCTTTCTGATTGATTGGATCAAAATTAGCACCACTTTGGGCTGGGTACACACAACAAGCGTTCACTACAAACTCATCATTCCCATTATTGAGTTTTAAAATCTGCAGCAAACACACATATTACCTTCCAAAATGCAGCACTTCAAGCCAAATTCAAAGTTTATACTTAAACTTTCCCTTTCTAGTTAATATTATTATTATTAATTTGGCTTGAAAAAGCCAAATTCCTGTTCTTCCTATTTCTTCTTCCGTTTTATTCTTCCGCTTTTTTGGACTGTATCTTCTCCCACAGTTTTTGAGCTAGAGACATGAAATTCGGTACAGACGTGCGGGGCATATAGGAGAAGTGTGGTGGCCATACTTAAAGGGTAACTAAAGTCAAAGAAACTAATTTTGATTTTTCCTCAATAAAAGATAGTTTTATGATTGTAAACACAAAAAAGACATACCCCTCAACCAGACCCAGGTACACACACCTACTGATCTACTTATCCATTACTGTGGCAGCCATACTTAAAGGGTAACTAAAGTAAAAAAAAACTAATTTAGATTTATTCTCAATAAAAAATTGTTTTATGGTTGTAAACACAAAAAAGACATACCCCCTCAACCAGACCCAGGTACACACACCTACTGATCTTCTTATCCATTACGATGGCAGCCATACTTAAAGGGTAACTAAAGTCAAACAAATTAATTTTGATCAATAATCAAAAAAGTTTGTTTTTTTAATCCCGACGTTGCACAGGTACATACACCTACTGACCTACCCTTCCATTACTGTTGCAGCCAAGACAAGTTGGGAATTTGTGATTTCGGAAGAACGCCTGGAGGAACTTGGAGTGTGGCGAAAGGTCAATAAGTTGGGCAGCAGCAGCACAACCAGAACGAATGCTGCCTCTGCGTGGAGGGGAACGGAAATGCAAGTTCAGCCCCAGGTCAGTCTCCTCAGCTCAGAGAAAGTAAGGACAAGTGTTATGGGTTTGCTGGTGTTACCCCAATACATTATAGCCCATACTATGTACCCAAATTGAATTCTCTGTACCCCCTTTACTATATACCCTATACCCCCATAGCCCAGACTATATGCCCCAATACCTTTTACCCCCATAGCCCACACTATATGCCCCAATACCTTATACTGCCATAGCCCAAACTATATGCCCCAATACCTTATACCCCGTATAGCCCACACTATATGCCCCAATACCTTATACTGCCATAGCCCACACTATATGCCCCAATACCTTATACCCCGTATAGCCCACACTATATGCCCCAATACCCTATACCCCCATAGCCCACACTATATGCCCCAATACCTTATACCCCGTATAGCCCACACTATATGCCCCAATACCCCCATAGCCCACACTATATACCCAAATTCTGCAATTGCGGATTGTAACCAGTAGGTGGCGCTGTGTTAACCTGCATAGAAAGTTACAGGAGCTGATCTGCCTTTACACTTCCTGCTTCCTGTAGTCTGGCTGCTGGACTCACTCAGCACTGTCACTGCTCATCTGGATGCTGTAAATCTGATGGGTCTCCTCAGTTTGGGGCAAAAAACAGCTGCTAGTTCAGTGCAAATGACAGCTTGAAACTACAACTCTCAGGTGACATTTTTAACTATTGGGGCCAGAGAGTCCTTTACTATATGGGGGTCAGAGTGCCCTTTACTATATGGGGTCAGAGGGCTCTTTACTATATGGGGGTCAGCAGAAGTGTAAATGATGGTAAGGTTTACTGAACCTTGCCATTTCACATTTTTAGAAACTACAACTCCCAGAAACAAAGCATGCTGGGAGTTGTAGTTTCCAAACATCTGGAGTGCCAAGGAATTGGAGATTACTGGTACTGGATTTGGCTATTACTGTTTGGGATTCATGTATGGGTTATTCTGCTGTCCATTTAAATGGCAACTAATTTCTACCCTCGACTGAGTCAATCAGTTTTTACAAATTTTTCAGGGAAAAATGGGTACCTCGTCTTATACTCGGATAGACTTATACTCGAGTATATACGGTATATGTGTAGCTTATGAGGTTTTTTTATAAATATGTTATAATGAAAAATGGTTTTAATTGATTTTCTGTTTCAGACTCTGAAACATCTACTTGTGATGTAAATTTGGACACTAACACACGGACACTTTAATATTTAAAGATATAGTCATGAACTTTGGATTTTGTATAAGGACACTGATTTTATATGAAGATTAATATGGACTTTAATCTAAAAACGTTGGCATTTTAATTGATTACACTATATGGGAAGGCACGTTGCACTTTATCAGGGTTATTCAATAAAAGTTCTTATTGTTTAAAATGGTGCTAACTTTGCACCAACCAATCAGATGTTATTTAACATTTGAAAGCTAACATCTGATTGGTTGGGGCAAAATTAGCACCATTTTAAACGCTAAGAATTTTTATTGAATCTCCCTGTTTGATTATACCTGATGAAGGGAGGGTGAAGCCCCTGAAACATTGTAGTGGTGCTGAGTGGTTTGGAATAATAAAAGTGCCACGGCTGGGCATTTGGGACTTGCTCTGTAGAAGATGTATCCAATAGTGGCGGGAGTACGGCTTCTTTTTTCTCCATGCTGCAGGGCCACACAGTATGCTTTGTTGCAATTATTTTAATGCATTAATACATTAAAGGGCATGTCCACCCCCAAAACTATAATCCCCCCCAGTATTGGCCCCACCATGTAGTGTAGTGTAATCCTTACCTCACATCCCAGCTCCATATGGTTCTCCTGTAGACCCCCCTAAAGTCCCAAAAACTGCCCACCAGGAGGCTAGCAGGACTCTGCCTCCTACCTGGCCTCCGGTAGATTTTTGCCATGCGTACTGCAGCCTTTCTCCCCCTCTCTCCCCCTCCCTCCCCCTCCCTCCCCCTCCCTCTACTCCCGTTTACTATCATCCCTAGCAAAAACCCATTTAATGATGTTGCGCCCCAGGTCTCTCCAGCCCCCAACCGCATATTTTTTATTTTAAAAGCCCCCCAAACTTTACACCTCCCTCTTTCCTCCGCTGCACGATGACCTGCAGCCGGTCCGTGATTGGCTGCCGCTCAGCCAATCACAGACGCGAACTGCCGGTCCCGCCCCTCTGTGCATTCTCGCAAGCAGAGGGCGGCAGTGCGGTCGGAGGAACACGGGGAGGTTAAGTAGGTTGGGGGGCTTTTGGAAAATAACAATACGGGGTGGGGGCTGTCAGACATGGGGGAACATCATATTAAAAATGAGTTTTAAGGGTAGGGACATGCCCTTTAAGAATTTGGCTTGTGACTTTCCCCCGAAGTTGAAGAACCACTTCACCTGGGCTATGTTAGGCCAAGGACCACACTACAGCTCTTTGCGCACACCGGAGGTACCCCGGCACACGTTACACAAACAGAACACACGTGATTTGCACAAAAAATGCAGATCTCATTAGCTACAATTAAGGATTGCAGCGCACATAGCAAGGCAGAGCAAATGGCCAACACTAGTGTACGCTTTTTAAGCGCAATTGGATTCGCGTACGAGTTACTTGTTTCCAGTACACATGGAGCCTTTAAACAGCCTTGTGAGCATGTGCACCTTCTCACCACAGTCATGCTATTGGAAGATTCCGAATTGTCTTTTCTGTACGGGACTGCAACATAATTGGCTCAGCCTCTGCTGGGCCCAACCCACTGTAACAAGCTCATTCCGTAGCTCAGGACTAGGCATGTGTGACGAACATAGAGTGCAGTGACTAAATAGTGGCGTGTTGTTATGCAATTGAGGAACAGGACCCACATACCCCTTAACCCTTTAAATGCCACAGATCGTATATTCACGATCTGTGCAGGAATGCTCAAAGCCACAGATTGTAGATGCTCGAAATACGCCCTAGATAATGACCCCCTCAACCCCCCTCGGTTGTGTCCAAATCCGAGGGGGGGGATCGGGAGTTACAGTACCTTAAATGCAGTGATCGTATAGTGCTGCCGGTCCCATGTGGATGAAGAGCAGGAGGGGAAATGGAGACCCCGGTGATGTCACATGCTTTCTCCTTCACCGGGGTCTTCCATAGAGAGGTATTAAGTGACTAGTGGTCTAGTGGAGGTACTGCAGTGTGTCTCAGATACTCTGCAGGCCCGTTCAGCAGATCACTCTGCTCATTGTGAATGGACTCAAGTTCCATTCACAATAGCATTTTTTCTAAGTCTTGCTACTTCGCAAAGACTTAGAAAAAAAATGGGGACAAGAGATCAAAAATTTGGTGACACTTTCTGAATGAAAATCACTTCCTGGAAAATGATTTACGGGAAGTGAGGTTTCCGATCGGAGTTCGGAATTGGGAAATTCCCGTATTCCAAGTTCGGAATCATTCCCTAAGATGATTTGATGATCGTCTTCGGGAATGATCAAAAAAAAAAGGGTAAATGCACACAAAAAAAAATCTTAAAGGGATACACACACTCTTTTTTTTTTTACCCTAAAACTATAAATTAGCAAAAAACTTTGTCTTCTCCAAGCTTCCCGATTCCCCGGTACATCGGTAAAGATAAAATAGACATGCCCTTTAAGAATTTGGCTTGTGACTTTCCCCCGAAGTCTGAAGAACCACTTCACCCTGGGCCTATCGGTTCAGGCCAAGGCCACACTACAGCTCTTCTTAGCACACCGGAGGTACCCCGGCACACGTTGCACAAACAGAACACACGTGATTGCACAAAAAATGCAGATCTCATTAGCTACAATTACCGGATTGCAGCGCACATAGCAAGGCCAGAGCAAATGGCCAACACTAGTGTACGCTTTTTAAGCGCAATTGGATCTCGCGTTACGAGTTACTTGCTTTCCAGTACACATGGAGCCCTTTAAACAGCCTTGTGAGCATGTGCACCTTCTCACCACAGTCACATGCTACTTGTGAAGATTCCGAATTGTCTTTTCTGTACTGGACTGCAACATAATTGGCTTCAGCACTCTGCTGGGCCCAACCCACTGTAACAAGCTCATTCAGTAGCTCAGGACTAGGCATGTGTGACGAACATAAGAGTCAGTGACTAAATCAGTGGGCGTGTTTATGCAATTGAGGAACAGGACCCACATATTCCCCCTTTAACCCTTTAACTGCCACAGATCGTATATTCACGATCTGTGCAGTGAATGCTCAAACTGCCACAGATTGTGAATATACGATCCCCCTCAACCCCCCCTCGGTTGTGTCCAAATCCGAGGGGGGGATCGGGAGTTACAGTACCTTAAGTGCAGTGATCGTATAGTGCTGCCGGTCCCATGTGGATGAAGAGCAGGAGGAGGAAATGGAGACCCCGGTGATGTCACATGGCTTTCTCCTTCACCGGGGTCTTCCCATAGAGAGGTATAAGACTGCTCCCTAGTGGTCTAGTGGAGGTACTGCAGTGTGATCTCCATTCAGATCACTCTGCTATTTGTGAAGTTCCATTCACAAATAGCATTTTTTCTAAGTCTTTGCTACTTAGCAAAGACTTAGAAAAAAAATGGGGACAGAGATCAAAATTTGGTGATCACTTTCTGAATGAAAAATCACTTCCTGGAAAATGATTTCCGGGAAGTGAGTTTTCCGATCGGATTTCGAATTGGAAATTCCCGTATTCCAAGTTCGGAATCATTCCCTAAGATGATTTGATGATCGACAGAACAGTAAGGTTTTGTGCGTAACCTTAAGATAACTATAAGTAAAATGGGAAAAATCCATGAAAATTTGCAAATTTCATTTTTTTTACATATTTTACCCATAATTCCAGTAAAATTTCCAGAAAAGTTACAAAATTTCTGTTCCATGTTAAGTACACTTTGTGCTGAAAAAAACAATGTATAGTTATTCCTGATTTACTGCAAGGTTCCTAATGTAAAATTAGTCTAAAGCGAGTTAAGGGCAAAAATCCTGAAAATTCTTCTGGCCGTTAACGCAGCAAAAAAAAATGAAATTCTCCTGGCAGTGAAAGGGTTAAGGCTAGGCCTCGCGTGTTTATTGTGCGTTTGCGCATGCGATATTGGTTAGAATGGAAATCGTGGGAACGCAAAAACTCGCATGATTTGCGATGAGCATGCAAATCCGTTACCGTTTTGTGTGCACCATTTTATGCACTCGCATGAGTTTTTTCATTGAAAATAGCACAACACGGTGGAAACACACGTGCAATTGTGTGCGATAATGCTCGCTCTGCGTGCATGATTCTGGTGCGTTGTAGTGTGGTCTCAGCCTAATTCAGTGCCCATCTCTCCAGTTACATTTTTTTTCCCCATTACCTTTTTCCAATTTTGGATTGAGAAAAAGGCCGATCCACAGCCGCTCATCCAATGCTCATTTAGTAAGAAGACAAACATAGCTACTTTACCTCAATAAATTATTATTAGTCCGAGAGATCAAATAAATTTACCAGTTTTACATCTACATCAACACAAGATGGCGCTGCAGTGCTACTCCTAGAATTCCAATTGATTCAGCAATAAGGAAAACGAAACGTGGAATTTGTTTTTAGTATATTTATTATAACGTGGGTCAGGTTTAAAGGTGCTGATTCCTTCTGCAGAAATAAGACCACTAAGCAGATAACTCTATGTATAATCACACCCAAGGAAGGAAGCTTAATATTCGTACACACGTGCGATCGTAGGAAACATTGAATGTGCACTATTTTTACTTCCGTGCACGGTGCACCCATAATCTACAATATATTAAAAGTTAATATTTAAGGTGGACATGCACTTTAACACAACCTGGCAGTGCGGGCACGTGTGACCCGCATACAGAGGGCACAGTAGTTAGGCAGTGCCATCCTTCGTGCACCTTGGTGATATTTTGAGAGTTGGTTAACACTAACACTGGGATTTTAACACTGCACCGTATATTCCAACGCATACCGTGTGTTATTGTTAAGTCGCCACGTGGAGTGGGACAGGGAAATTTGGTGGTCAGGAAAAGTAAATGTTCACTGTTTTTACTAGTGAATTGTTATTATTTATTTTCCTTTTAAGGTTTATCATGGCCTGCAAACTCCTGCAGTATAACTACATTGAAACCGATACAGCCGGTATTGGCCGGGAATGTCTAACGTTCTTCTTTCTGGATGTATGTAAACTACAACTCTCAGTAATCCTTGGCTGCAGAAGGCAGGGAGCTGAAGTTTTAAAACAAAGTCTGCAGATTGGATATCCCTGATATAGGTATTTGGTTTTAATGGAATGCTTTACATTGAGCCCCTAAAGACCTTTACAGTCCCAGAAATTAAAGGGTAAGTATTGGTCTGACTAATTAATTAACGTGTTAGCGCATGGTTCTCACACATTAACATCTGTTTGTGCTGCGATTCCCGCAATATTGTGAAATTGGTGATCATACGCATTCCAAAAACGGAACGCAGTGCAGAACATGCAATGGGGCCATCCACATCTCCGTGCTCTGCTACATTAACGGATCGCAAAACGCGATTGTAAGCACATGACAAACGCGATAGCGCAGCCAAGTCCTGACAGTCCATAATAAACTTTATTAAAGGGATAGCAAGTCCTTAGGAGCAGTCATAAGAGTATTTGTACATTTGTCTTGCTCTGCGCTGAGGAAGGGGGCACATTTACAACCCCCCCCGAAACGTTGTGAGATGTTGTGTAGTCTGTATTAATAAAAGTTATTATTTGGAGTGCCACCCTTGCCATTTGTTGTTCCTGTGATATTTATCCACCAAGGGTTGGATTATTTTGAGGAGTGAGCACTCACGCTTGGTGTGAGTGCAGAGGACTTTGTGTTATTTTGTGAATGATACATTGGGGCTTATAAAGAAGGCTTGCCTGTGCTATTAGTCCTTAGTAACCAATCGGCCCATAAAATACCATTGCATTATTTTACTACTGCTTGGTATTACCGGTATACAAACATTCTATGGATTCTATCAAACGTTCGTATTTGTACGTAAATGTACAAATGTGCGTAAGTGTCGTTCATTAATGATAAAGTGCTTTGCATTCCATTTTGTGTGGGTTTCTGGTCCGTTTGTGGCTTAACAGACGTGTGATTTTCTTTGCATTTGTCTACCTTTTTTTTGTCCGTTTGCGTTTTTTTGAAAAACACCGGTTCTCTGAGAGAACGCAAAAATGTCCGTGAGTTCGCTTTATTTTGTGTTCTCATAGACTATTTTAAAAGTGCGACTCGGACAAACATTACCAAAAGTTGTGCACACATCACACATGCAGATAAAAATCCGACTGCATGGATTTGGAATGCAAATTATATAGTGGATAATGTACCCCCTTCTGTAAATTATAAGAATATTATAAGTCACCGAGGAGTTCCGTGACCATATAGAAGCACAAGGCCGAGTGTTTTTATAAAGGGCACGGAACTCCGAGGTGGTTATAATATCCTTATAATTTACAGAAAGGGGTACATTATACATTATAACCCACCCCTTTCCTGGCTTCTTTAAGTGCTGCAGTTTGTCAGCCATTCACTCTCTCTCTCTCATACATACACCATCCTATCTGGAAGGAGAGTGAAATCACCTAAAACCCCCCCCCCATGCTATGGTGGATTACTTCCGTATTATAATCGGCGTGCTACTACGTAGTAGCACATCGATTATAAGGTTATTTTGTACATTTGGTCCGTTAGGATCCATGGGAGAGGTGGGTTATTTAGTGATTCTGTCGATTTCAGTTATATTTTAAATAACATTACGAAACGGAAATGGGAACGCAAAGCACATAGTGGAACCTCTCTCTAAGGCTGTCTTGTGCACCGTGCTCATCACTCTCCTCAAAGCCACCCTCCCGCTCCATGTATTTGCACTGTCTCTAAGGCTCTGGTATCAGTGCTCATTCCCTCTCTCCTCAATCCACACTCCAGCTCCGTGTATTTGCACTTTCCTAATGCTTGGTTCTGTGCACAGTGCGCAATTCACTCTCCTCAATCCCACACTCCAGCTCCGTGTATTTGGCACTTCCCTACGGCTGTCTGTGCACAGTGCTCATTCCCTCTCCTAAATCCCACTCCAGCTCCGTGTATTTGCACTGTCCCTACGCTGTCTGTGCACATGCTCATTTCACTCTCCTCAATCCACACTCAGCTCAGTGTATTATAACATTACGAAACGGAAATGGGAACGCAAAGCACATAGTGGAACCTCTCTCTAAGGCTGTCTGTGCACAGTGCTCATTCACTCTCCTCAATCCACACTCCAGCTCCATGTATTTGCACTGTCTCTAAGGCTGTCTGTG